>JBBYHO010017543.1:15339-30337 GCA_038382025.1 Adansonia gregorii
AAAATTGACCTTGATATCACATTTAAATATATATTTCATAATTATATTGAAAACAAATTTATCTCTCTAATGTTCATCTTTTTTATTCTGGGTTTGATCCCTATGAGCTTTAAAATTATAATTTTTCAACTAAAAACATTAGCAAGCCTCTTGCTATAACCAAATTGGTCTTAAAATAGCCTAGTCCACATAAAAGAGGTCAATCCTATTGAGTTGACTACCCGATTTTTTATCTCAGCTATTCTAGATGAGCAACTCTATTCAATTGGCATGTCAACTCCTTGGTATGCAAACATTACTAACTACTTAGCCACCAAGAAATTGTCAGAAGATTTGACCAGAGTTCAAAAGGACAAGATCAAGATTGATGCAAAGTATTACATTTGGGATGATCCATATTTCTGGGATCATTGCTCTAATCAAGGCATAAGAAATTATGTACCTGAAGCTAATTTTTTTTGTTTTAACCTTATGTCATTCTTATACATGTGGATGGCTTTTCAGATAAAAAAATAGCACCGAAAGTACTTAATGATGGGTGCTATTTGCCTTCATTATTTAAAGATTCATACCTCTTTTACAAGTTTGTGATCATTGTCAAAGAACAACTTCGATGCTAGGAATCAAATGTTGTAATTTCCTATACTTATTGGAAAATTTTTTTATTTATGAGGAATTGATTTCATAAGACCTTTTTTTTCTTCTTTTTGTAACTTTTACATTATACTTTCTATTGATTATGGTTCAAAATGGGTGAAAGTAAAAGCCATAAGAATTGATGACTTTAAAGTTGTTGTAGATTTTGTCAAGTCTAAATCATTAAAGGTTTGGAACACTTAAGGTTATGATTAGTGATAGAGGTATGTATTTTTGTTATAGGTCTATGGAAGCCTTTTTGACAAAATACAGTATCACACATAAGGTCTCCATAACACATCATCCATAAACTAATAGGCAAGCTAAAGTGTCAAATTGAAAAGTAAAATCTATCAATGAAAAGGCAGTTAACCTAAATCAAAAAGATTAGAGTCTTTGCCTTGATGCCCTTTAGGCTTACCAAACAGCATATAAGATGCCAATGGGTATGTCTTCTTATAGGTTGGTCTATGGCAAGCTATGCCATCTCCCCGTTGAACTAGAATATAAGGAAAATTAGGCAACAAAGTAATGCAACATAGAGATAGATACAGTGAGCATTCAAAGGAAATTTTAATTGTAAGAACTTAAGGAGACAAAAAATGACACCGATGAGAGCACTAAGATTTACATGGAAAAGACTAACGTTATCCATGCTAAGATGATTTCAGAAAAGAACATTGCTTCTAGGCAAAAAGTTTTTTATTTAGCTCATGACTTAAGCTATATCTAAGTAAGTTTTATTCTCATAGGGTTAGACCTTTTATAATAACTAATGTCTTTCCTCATGGTGTAGGTTAAAATTAAAAGTCTGAAGGTAGATAAGCTGTTCAGGTGAATGGACATAAGATAAAGCCATATTATGAGAACTTTACAGCATATGATGTAGAGAAGGTACCACTCTACAATCCAACATATGCTGATGAATGATAGGATAAGTTTATGTCAAGCTAAAATAATAAATTAAGTGTAAATGAGTGGCAACCCATTAGATCAGAGTTTCACCAACATACCATAATCAAATTTTCTTTCTTTTCCTTTACCATTTATATTCTTTTTTATTCATTTTTGTTAAATATTTAGGTCATTTTTGGCTACATCAGTTTGCTTAGTTAATATTTTTGCTTGTTTATGTGTTTTAGTTCCTTTCAATCCAATGATGAGACATGAATTGAGTAGGCCTGAAACTAGGATATTAGTGAAAAAATCTTCATGAGAAGTAAACCTTAAACATCATTCTTCATAAGCCAATGTTAGCATGATATGTTAATTGAGAAAGAATTATGTTTATACTTAAGATTGACTTGTATAAATAACTTTGTAAGTTTTGAGCCTATATGTTGATACATTATTCGTATCAATCTAATTTATTTACTTTTATGCTTTCATGATTACATATTTCTCTAGAACTTGCTTTAAACTTTTTGAGACTATATTTATACAAGTGATGAAAAGTTTATGATAGAGGCATTATAATTGATTTCAACAAAGCCAAATTTCGAACCGTAATGTTGTTATCCATTAGATAGCCTTCAAACCTAAATAGGCCTTTTTATTCATGAAACTTATCTACATGACCCTTCAACTTAGAAAAACAAATGTCTACCGTAAATCTAAGGGATCAATTGAACATATGGGATTTTATGTGTTGTTGGAATTCATGGATGTTGAATTTGATGATTGAGAATAAGTTTTGCAGAATTCTTATTGTTTATGGGCTGTTGGTTGGTGGATATGAGGAGTTATCTTAAACATGTGTGTATCAACGTATAATGCATATAATTTTTTAAAAAAAAAAGATAGGAAAACCCAAAAATAGGAAAGGGAAAATAGGAAAAGAATAGAAAAGAAAATAAAGGATGTGCAAAGAACATTAAAGTTTAAGATATGAAGTCTTAGTAAAGTATGACATATCGAGAATGAAGATATGATCCATCAAGATGTTATGCTCTAGTTGTTTATGTTTTGCTTCACTAATTCTATGGGATTATTTATGATTTCCTTATCATTGTTTCTTTCCACTTACACCTTGTGGCTGCATTACAACCTTGAATAAATATCTCTTAATATATGGAGTTGCATGATCTTAATAGCATAGAATGGGTGGACAAGAAAGCATATTGTGGGACTATTTTCATAAGATTGATTGGATTGTAAGCACTACTATATGGAGTGAAAACTATGAAAGTATCCCATGTGAAAGGTTGAGATTAAGTTTGATTGTACATTATTTTGATTGAGATATGTCATGTTAATGTTGGCTTAATGCAAGCCATAAAAATTCAAGCATGATTCTTTATGATATTCTTTAAGTTATATTAACTAATTTATAAGACTTGTCCAATTGTTGTCTTAGATTTCTATTAGAAGGATTAGGAGTAATTATTTTAGTATATTTTAATTTTATTATGCTTTCGGTGTTCGTGGGTATCATTTTGGTAAACTTCGCGAAACTAAACTAGTCCACTAAGTTTAAAAGCTTGTGTCCCATGCTAAGTTCCATTATGATTTCGTACGAAAATGGATTATATTAGAATTTTATTTTTTTATTTTGTTTTGCTCGGGCACTAGCAAAAGCTAAGTGTGGGGTGTTTGATAAGTTCATAAATCATAAAATTTTATGTTTTCTATCTTTACTTTGGTTACTTATTTTTGTTTTTCAATTTCAAATTCATTTTGGAGAATGAAGCAAAACTAGATGTTAATGAGATTAAGATATCAAAATCACAAATATAGAAGAAAATATTAAAGTAAAAAAGATTAGATTCTATAGTAAAAGCTTGATTCTTCCACTCCAAG
The DNA here is from genome assembly GCA_038382025.1 of Adansonia gregorii. Classification (NCBI taxonomy): domain Eukaryota; kingdom Viridiplantae; phylum Streptophyta; class Magnoliopsida; order Malvales; family Malvaceae; genus Adansonia; species Adansonia gregorii. The sequence continues at coordinate 18,775 of JBBYHO010017543.1, forward strand.
TAACAAGCAAATACTTGCCTCAAAAGCATCATAATTAGTAAACCAAATCTGCTTTAAAAGTGACATCCAGATTTCTTACTTTGATAGGATTCTCCAACATAGGATTTTTAGCCACTATAAATAAAAGGAAAAAACATAGGAATTAAGAAAAGGCTAAGAGCACAATAAGGAGAATTAGAGAAGGAGAACAAATAGAAGATGAAGATTACAACCAACCATCATACCTGAGTTTTTCTTTTCCTTTTTCTTTTCTTTTCCTTTCATTCTTTCTTGAATTTTTCATGAATCTATTATGGAATACATCAAGCATTTGTAACTAAATTCTTCTATGGTTAAGAGTGATTTAAAATCCCTAGACATGATTTGATTTAGTAATTTATTTTTAAAATTATACAATAATTATCTACTGAAATTGTTTATATTCTTCCATAAAAATTGCTTATTTTGATTGTTTAGGTGCGAAACTAAATTGACTTTGATAGTTATCTTTTGCTAGATTAGGAATCTTGATCCATAGTTGTTTTTTTTCGTATTCATCAAAAGTAGTTTGTATCAATGATTATGGTTAAGCTTTTATTGATTAAGAAGTGGTACATAACCTAGGTTAAATAATCTAATCTTGTGTGTTTATTACTTAGATCAACCTATCTTTCTTATCTTAAAGCTTCTATTAAATTAAATCTAAAAAGCTTACTCTAGGTTATTTAATAGTTAGGGATTAAATTGAGAGCTTGTTCTTTTAATAGCAAACTAAGGAAAGATTGGGGTAGCAGAGCTTTTTGCTATCTATGGTTGGTAATCTCAAAAGATAATTGAAGATAAATCTGATATTGATTCATGGTTACGCTTAGAGGTGGCAAATGATTCCTTAACCATACCTTTTATCATTATTGTCACTTGTTATACTATTTCTTTAAATCTTAGTTTTACTGTAGGTTTTCTTATTTTATTCCCATCTTAATGCAATTAACACCATGATCCAAGTTTACTTTGTGTCTTTTATGAATTTTTTTTAATTTATTTGGTCATACATTAGATTAGAGTTTTGCATCAATAACTTATAAATTAAGAACAATATTTGTCGATATGAACTTTGCTTACTATTGTACACAATAACAAGCATAATATAGTGCAAGGATTTAAGGTATACATTTCTTTAGTATATCAAATTTTTAGTAGCATTGCTGGGGATTATTTTCTTTAATTTATTTGTCACTTATTTTTTTCTTAATTTTAGTTCTAATTAGTTTTGTTTTTCTAGTTTTCTTTGTTTGTATGTCTGTGCCTCCCACAGAAAAGAAAGATCATAACGATCTTTGAAGGATCTTGGAATTCACATTCTCTTATCATAAATCAAATAAGAAGTTAGCAAAAGAAGTTCAATTCAAGCAAAGGGATACGACGCAAAAGACATTTAAAGAGTTGGGAGCACCAATTTTGGACCAGCAACCTCTTTGCGTTGAATATCCTTAACTTGATGTTGCTTTTAAGCTCAAATCAGGAATAATACATTTACCTTTTTTCCATGGTTTTATGGGTAAAGATCCAAATAAGCATTTTAAAAACTTTCATGTAGTATGCTTAAGCATGAAATAAGCGACATCTCTGAAGAACAAGTTAAGCTAAGAGCTTTTTTTATTCCTTTTAGTGGATAGTGCAAAAGAATGCTTTATTTTTTACCTTTTGGGACCATTATTACATGGAATAAGATGAAAAGATTTTTCTTGGAGAAATATTTTCTTGCATCTAAGGCTATTAATATTTGAAAAGCAATTTGTGGCATTCGGTAGTACAATGGGAGGACCTTTGAATGAGTATTAAGAACGATTCAAGAAGCTATGTATATCTTGCCCTCATAAGCAAATCCAGTGATCAACTTTTAATCCTATATTTTACAAAGGACTTATCCGAATGGATAGGAACATGATAGAGGCAATAGGAGGAGGAGCTTTAATGGACAAGACACCTATAAAAGCAAAGACATTAATAACTAATATGGCAACCAATTCACAGTAGTTTGGCAATCGATCAAATTTGTTAACGATAAAGTAAATGAGGTTGGTATTACATCAAACATAGAAAAACAACTAACCAATTCACAATAGTTTAGCAATCAATCAAATTATTAGCAAAGAAGGTAAATAAGGTTGGTACTACACTAAGCATAGAAAAACAACACCTTCTTAGTTTAATAAATGGCCATGGCTATTTTTAGCAATCAAGTGTGAAGTATGATTTACTTTGGATTATCCAAGCAAAACGTGCCCATCATTAGAAGTGAATAATTTAGAACAAGCCAAAGCTCTAGAGGGTTTCAAAGGCAGCAAAGGGTTCAAAGACAAAAGTATGATCCACTCTCAAACACTTACAATATTGGATGGAGGGACTCTCATAATCTTAGCCATTCAAGAAATTATCTACAAGCTACTTTTAATGCAAATTATAATTCTCCAGTTGACCTCAATCAACCAAGGTCTTAATAACAAAATCAATTTCAGCCACAACCTTTGACTCAGAACCAAGGTACATCCTTTGAGGTTATAATTAAATCTTGGCTAGTAAGTTTTTTGTAATTTCAACAAGAAACAAGAACAACCATTCAAAATTTAAAAATGCAAATAAGTTAATTGGCTAATAGTGTTGCTAAATTAGAGGCATAAGGATTTGGAAAACTTCCATCCTAAACTATCATTAATCCAAAAGAGAATGCTAGTGCTATGACCTTGAGAAGTGGGAAACAACTTGAAGAAGCGCTAAAAATAGTAAGAAAACTTAAGGATTAGATAAATTAGAATAAGGTTTCAACTCTTAAGGATAATAAACCCACAATTCCAATTAAGAGTACTTCAACACCTAAGGTAATTTTTAAGGCTCCTATTTTTACTAATGTTTTATCTCTACCATTTCCAAGCAAGTTTCCAAAATCCAAAAAAGAGAAGCAATAGAAATGGATTCTAGAAATCTTTTGAAAAGTGCAAGTGAACATACCTACATTGGATGCCATTAAATAAGTGCCTTATTATGCCAAGTTTCTCAAAGAATTATGGAATTCTAAATGAAAGCTAAAGGGTGATGAAAAGGTAAAAGTAAGGGAGAATCTACCATAGTTTTCTAAAGAAAACTCCCACCTAAGTGCAAGGACACAAGTACATTCACTATGCCTTGTATAATTGGTAACACCAGGTATGAACGAGCTATGTTAGACTTAGGCGCATGTATTAATGTTATGCCATAATCTATTTATGCTTCCTTTAATCTTGAACCATTAAAGGAAACCAGTGTTATTATATAACTAGTCGATCATTCTAAAGGAGTTATGGAAGATGTTTCTGTAAAATTTAATGAATCGACTTTTCCTATTAATTCTTATGTTCTTAAGATGAATGATGAGACATCGTCCAATTCAACCCCAATTTTATTAGGAAGACCATTCTTAGAGACAGCCAAAACTAGGATTGATGTTCATAATGGCACCTTTATTATGGAATTTAATGGTCAGGTGATTCATTTTAATATCTTTAAAGCAATGAGGTATCCTAATGACCAACACTCTATTTTTATAGCTGATATTATTCATTATTTAGTGTAGCAAGCTTTTAAGTTATCCAGCGAAGACAACTTAGATGTAGGCATTGTCACAACATGGCATGAATATGAATCTTGAACAGCTTTACTTAAAAGGCCGGTATACCTCTCATTCTTATATAAATCTACATATCATTTTTTTATTTTTAAGGCCATATTATTATTATTATTATTTCAATGATTGAGTTAATTAAGATGAATCATTCACCCAACTTAACCTTAAATAGTCATTACGGAATGACTCTTTAATTTTTGTGGAGTCATCACTAATCTATTTTAGCTAGGTGAGATTGGTCACCTATTGGAGTTCATATTTCGTGGGTACAAAACCCTTAAAAACAAACTCTAAGATCTACAACAATACCATAGCATGAAAGGATTTGGGAGTTGGTTATAATCGCGATTAAGAATTGTTCCTTCTTATCACGCCAATAATCAGTACCTTATTAATTACATTTTACCTTAACTTTTGATCTTTATTAGGTTTCAATATCCAATATTTAAATATAATTTCCATATATATATATAAATAAAATTTTATAGAGCAAATTTATTTTTCCATGTGAGCAAATCAAGTTTTCAATATTTTTGAAAATCAAAATATCTTTCATACCCAACTTAAGGACCGAGGGAACATGAAAAGTTTTATCATTTTGTCTTTTGCACCCCATCAAAGAGCCGAAGGAATACCAAAGATTTTAAAAATCAAAATATCTTTCACACCTTACTAAAAGGCTGAAGGAATAAGAAAGGTTTTTCTTTTACAAAATGTGAAAAATCTAGATTTTCATTTTTAAAAGTATATCTTGTTATGAAAATAATTTGTGAAACCTTATTTTATAGTATGAGACATTCCTTGAACTACTTTAACTCGAGGATATTACCTTAATTTTCAAAAACTTTGATTTTATGAAAAACAATAAAATTTATCCTAAAACTCGATTTCGACAACATGTATGAAACTAGACTAAAACAACCTAAACATGGTTGATAATACCAAAATATCCTCTAGAGTACCTTTGAAATGAAAGTATCCAGGTAAAACTCTAAAGGACTTGGTTTAAGTGAAAATTACTAAAAATGCTCCTAGGGTATACCTTCGATGTGAAAGCATCCCATAACCTCAAAGGACTAGATATTACTACAAAAGATATTAACATATCCCTAATATGTAACTTGGACATGAAAGCATCACAGTGGTCATATAGGATTCAGTTCTAAGGTAAATTACCAAAATAATTTTGATATGAAACTGTCCTAGTAACCCTAAAAAAGTTGATAATGATAGGAAATGAAAATTTTACCCTAAATGGGCAACTTAGATATCAAGGATAACTTAAGATGCAAAAATCATTAATAGGTCTCTAAATTTTTCAACATTAGATTTTAGCCCAAAATGGCTAAAAATGCTTAGAAGGTTCTTAAATGACCAAAATGCCCTAAATGGGTAATTAGATATGAGAAAAACCATTTTAACCCTAAAATACAAGGTTTTACTCAATGGTCCTAAACTTTTCTAACTTTATGAAATAGTCCTTACATGATTTCAACATCACAAAAACATGAAACACATGAAAATCGACATAGAAAACATGCCAAATATCATTAAAAGCATTTGACCAACCATCTTTAACCTTGGAACAATTTTTTCACTTTTACAAACAAGTCCTTACATTAAATAAATTGCAAAATCTAACACTAAACATTTCAAAATCAACATAAAAAATTCACTAAAAATAACATTAAGTGTTTAACCAAGTACCTTTGGTCTTGGAACAAATTTCCAATTTTTTTCAATAAGTCCCTACATGAAATAAATTACAAAATCTAACATCAAACACATTAAAATCAACATGAAAAATTCACTAAAAATCACATGAACCATTCGACGAAGTACCTTTGACCTTGGAATAATCTGTTTTTCAATTTTTGCAAATAAGCCCCTACATGAAATAAATTACAAAATCTAACATCATACACATCAAAATCAACATGAAAAATTCACTAAAAAACACATGAAGCATTCAACCAAGTACCTTTGGCCTTGGAAGAATTTTTTTTTTAATTTTTGCAAATAAGTCCTTACATGAAATAAATTAAAAAATCTAACCATCAAACATATCAAAATCAACATGGAAAATTCACTAAAAATCACATGAAGCATTCGATCAGGTACCTTTGGCCTTGTAACAATTTTTTAATTTTTGCAAATAAGCCCCTAAACTTTTAAAAAATACAAAAAGGCCCAAAAAAGGTTCGAAATGCATGAAACACATTCAAATATGTCAAAAAGCATGAAAAACACACCTAAAGGTCTCAACATGAATTTAGCCATGCTTCGGTGATCACGAAAAAATTTTTACAATTTTTTTAATTTAGTTCCTAAATTTTTCATAATTATAAAATAACCTAAAAATATTATAAAAAAAAACTTCATAAACAAGCCTACATATGGTTCAGCCAATTTGGGAAACACCCTTCCGAGGCATTAAATTGGTAAAATTATTTCTAGGCCCTTACAAGTTTCAAACATAACAATATCATAAAATTAAACATAAAAAAATATCGAAGGGCCGTAATCATTTTTGGCCAACATGTATAACAATCAAAACAATATTTTTCATCACATTATTGTATGAATATCAACATAAATACATGTCTTAAATTTTTCCAAGCTTAAATATGCATTAAATTACAACAAACAATATCAACATATTTCATAATCAATCAACATGAAAATACCAAGGAAAATAGCATAAAATTAACACACAGCATCACAACATTATTTCCACAACAAATATATATTTTCATAATAAAAATTAAGCTATTATTAAATTAAACATTTAAATCACTAAGCTTTGGTTATAGCCTTCATACTAGGCCATTCAACATAGATGAAAATCCATGAGCACAAGCATGATTTTGGCTCACTAAAAGGAACAAAATTAAATGAAGAGAAGAAAACTTAAGACTTTTACAAGAGAAATTACCTTGAAAAACTAAAAAACTTGATTCTAAGTATTTCACTATGGTTTCTTTTGCGTGAAAGCCATTAGCTTCATGTTGAAAATCCTCCCCCCAATTATAAGGCAAGGAATTTTGTTGAGGGGATACAAAAAATCCCCTTGGCAAAATGGCTTCTAGCCATTTCCATTAATTTTTACATTCTTCATTTTTTATTAATTTTTATGCTTTTAGATTTTTTAAGCCTTTTTGCGATAAGATTTAATTAATAAAATTTGCCTTTTTGTGTGACCCGTCATGTTAAATCACTTACCCTAATATTAGGCTTTACAATTATTTTGATAATATCAACTTTATAAAAAAATTTAATCCCGATTAAATTAATTCTTGAATAATTGAATTATAAAATTCTACAATTAAAATAAATAAAAATAAATTATTGAAAATGTATGAATAAATAAAATTATAATTGTAAATTTTATGAAAAATAAATAATAGATAAAAAAATTGAAACAGAATGACAAAATTATAAGAAATTAAAAGTTATAAATTGACAAATTCAATTACGAATTTAATCACATAAAAAGCTCAATTAAATTTTCATATAAAAATTTTGGATCCAAAAAGATTAATAAAAATTTTAGATAGAGAAAAATTTATTAGGCTTTTTTGTAAAATCAAAATGGGCTAAATTGGGCTTTTTTGGAAAATAAAATTGGCTTTTTGAAATAATCCAAAATGGGCTTGTTGGGCTTGTAAATATTCCAATTGGGCTTTGGCACATTTGTTAGCCTTCTTTGGAAAATGAAATGGGCTTTGTAAGCGTATTGGGTTTGGGGAAAATAAAATGGGTTTTTGAACCCATTAGGAAAATTAAAGGATTTTGAAGCCCATGAAATGGAAAAAAATAAATTTTAGTCCATTGAAAAATAAAATTAATAAATTTTATATAGGAAAATTCAAAAATAAATTTAAGTAATTTTATGTCCAAGAAAAAAGTAATTAAAAATTTTAAATTCATAAAATTTAAAGAGAAAAAAAACTTTATGTCAGAAAATTGATATCTAATACAAATGCATTGAAATTTAAAAAATCTATACTCAAACTATTTTATTAAAATATATGAAAATATTTAAAATTTTAACTTCTATAGAATTTTACAAAAAAAAATATCGATAAAAAATTCATATTTTGAAATCAAGAAAATTTCAAAAATATAGTCAAATTTATAAAAATGAATTAAATTTAACATATTACTCAAAATATTAATTTATAAAAGTAACAAGGATGGAAGCTTGAAATCTGAAACAAATTTTATCTAAAACACTTCTCCAGCATGACACTCATGGTATTATGAAAATTTCAAAATTAAGTACCAGCCTCGTGGTATCAAATGCCAATATGAATTTTCTTATAAATATTCTAGATTTTTCATAGTGAGTGTTGACATAAATACTATATAAGCATTGGTAAAAATATACAATGACCAACTCCCAAATTTTCATAAAAAAATCTCAAAAAATTCATAAAAATGGAAAATTCAATCATGATATTATCTACAAAAATAAGTTTCAAAATTTGACAAGAAAATATTTAAAAACTATTTTTCTCCTAAATATTCATCCTTTTTATCTTAGATTTATTCTCTACAACCCTCAAAATTGCATTTTTTTCATCATGTACATATGCAATCAATTAGGCATGACTAAAAAAGTTTTGCAAATGCCTAGTCTACTTGGAGGAGGTCAATTTCTGCTAAGGTAACTGCCGTATTCTCAGTCTCAAGTATTTATAACTATCATAAATATGGCTCAGACGAAATTAAGTGTCTATAGGCATTAGCAAGCATCTTGGGATGGAGAATCTAAAGGACCGAAAGAGGAGTTAGCTTTAAGTAAACATGTAAAGGAGGCAGAGGCATCTTTACATACTTTGTCACCTAGTGATAAAAGGTTTAGTGTTTCATTTATTAATTTGCCTATATCTAATGAGAAACTTTTATCTTCAATTATGCACGCCTTGATCTTAGAATTAAACCTCTTCTAGATCATTTAAAATATATGTTCTTCGGCAAGAACGAGACATTATCCGTTATCATTGTTAAAGATCTTAGATCATTCAAGAAGGGAGACTCATCCATGTGCTTAGAGTTCAAAAAATGGTAATTGGTTGGACAATTGTTGACATCAAGCGAAAAACCCTATCCATGTATAAGCACTAGATTTTGTTAGAGGAAGGATCAAAGCCAACAAGAGAAACACAATGCCAATTAAATCCTCATACAATAAAAGTTGTGAAAAAAGAGATACTAAAGCTCTTAGATCTTAGGGTAATTTATCTTCTCTCAGATAGCAAGTGGGTAACCTCGATACAAGTGGTTCCTAAAAAATCTAGCATCACTATTATGAAGAATGAAGATAATGAGCTTATTCTTACTCGAGTTAAAATGGGGTGGCAAGTTTGCTTTGACTATCACAAACTAAATTTGGTAACTTGCAATGACTACTTTTTTTTGCCTTTTCACTGAGCAAATACTTAGAAGGGTAGCCAGTCATTCTCACTATTATTTTCTTGATAATTACTCATGTTAAAATTAGATTGTTATTACTCCAAAAGACCAAAAGAAAAAAACCTTTACATGCTCATTGGTTTATTTTCTTACTAACTCATGTCATTTGTCTTTGCAATGCACTAGCCATTTTCCAAAGGTGTATGGTTAGCATATTTTCTTATTATGTAGAAAACATTATGAAGCATTTATAGATGGTTTTAGTGTCAGTGGTGATTCTTTTGATAAATATTTAGATAATCTTGCATTTATGCTTGAAAGATGTGTGGAAAGTAACCTTGTGTTAAATTGGGGAAAATGTCATTTTATGGTGAATAAAGGTATAGTTCTAGTGCATGCTATTTTTTCTAGGGAATAAAAGTTGATAAATCTAAGAGAAACCTTATTTGTTCTTTGCCACCTCCTACAAGTGTGTAGGAGGTTCGTTCTTCTCTCAGTCATGTAGGTTTCAATCGCAAATTTATCAAAAATTTTTTAAAGATAGCAATGCCTTTATGCAAGTTAAAAGAACTCTTGACTTCAAAGCCATGCCTTCCACTTTGGTGATAAATGTAAAAAAGCATTCAAGACATTGAAAGAACTCTTGAGTTCAACACCCGTGCTAACCATTAGATTAGAATTTGCCCTTTGAGACCATATGCAATACAAGTGATCACATGCCATTTATTATACCTCTTACACTCTAAATGATGCACAACTCAACTATCCCACAACTAAAAATAAGCTATTAGTGATCGTTTCTACTTTAGAGAAATTTTGTTCTTATTTAGGTGGTATCAAAGTAACTATTTATTACTATAAAAATTTTTAATGCATGGGGAATTGATTTAATAGGACCTTTTCCTTCTTCATTTGGTAACCTTTGCATTATCGTAGTTGTTGATTAGGTCTCAAAATGGGTGAAAGCAAAAGCCACCAAAACTAATGACTCTAAAATTGTTGTAGATTTTATAAAGTCTAATATCTTTACGAGGTTTGAAACACCTAAGGCTATAATCAGCAATAGAGGCATCCATTTTTGTAATAGGATTGTGGAAGCCCTCTTGAGAAAATACAGTATCACACATAAGGTCTCCACTGCATATCATTAACAAATTAGCCAGCAAGCTGAAGTATCAAATTAATAAGTGAAATCTATCCCTAAAAAGATTATTAACCCAAATCAAAAAGATTGTAGTTTATGCCTTGATGATACACTTTACGTTTACTGAACAACATATAAAACATCCATTGGTATGTCTCCTCATCAATTATTCTATGGTAAACTATGCCATTTCCTAGTTGAATAAGAACACAAGGCATATTAGGCAATAAAGCAATGCAGCTTAAGATATATGCAGTAGGTATCTGAAGGAAACTTCAATTATAAGAGCTTAAGGAGAGAAGAAATGATGCTTATGAGAGCTCTAAGATTTACAAGGAAAAAACTAAAGCTTTCCATGATAAGATGATTTCAAGAAAGAATTTTGCCTAATAGCAAATCACCCCTTAAACTATTCATACATAAGTTATGTTCTCGCTGGGTAGGACTTTTTATAATAATTAATGTCTTCCCTTAAGGCATAGTTGAAATTAGAAATTTAAAGACAAATAAAGTGTTCAAGGTGAATACACAAATGCTAAAACCATACTATAAGAATTTTACAATAAATGGGTAAAAAAGGTATAACTCTACGAGCCAACATATGTTGATAAATGATAGCATGGGTCCATGTCAGGTTAAACTAGTAAATCAAATGCTAATAGGTGGCAACCCATTGGATTAAGCTTTGCCAACATGACATAATTAGATCTGCTTTCTTTTTTTTTTCTTTTTTATTATTATTATTATTATTATTCTTTTTCTTTAATTTTTTAGTATTTAGGTCATTTTAGGTTGCATTAGTTTGTTTTAGATTGAGTACTTGGTTAATATTTTTTTTTTGTTTATGTGTTTTAGCTCCTTTCAGTGCAATGAGGAGACATGAACTAAGTAGGTCTAAAACCACACTATCAATGAAAAAAATCTTCATGAAAATTAAGCTTGAAACATAATTCTTCATAAACCAGTGTTAGTAATGATATGTTAACTGAGAAAAAAGCATTTTTAAACTTAAAATCAATTTGTATAAGTAACCTTATAAGTTTTGAACTTGTATGTTGATCAATTATGCATATCAATCCAATTTCTTTTCTTGTGTTCTCTCATAATTATATACTTCTGTAGAACTTACTTTGAATTATTTGAGACTATATTTATAAATATGATGACATAGATATGATATAGGCTTTATGATTAATGCCAATAAAGCTAAATTGCCTATTGTAGACACCTAATTTTGTTCGAGTTTAGTATCCATTAATCTTAATTATCCGAGAATGAGAACTAAACAGTCACCCATACAGAGGTCGACTTTCACCAAGTGGACTTGGCATTTTTATAGCTTGTTTAATCCTACCTAAATG
>JBBYHO010017543.1:43154-55775 GCA_038382025.1 Adansonia gregorii
AAAAAAATAAAATAAAGGATATGCATGGTGCATTGAAGTTCAAGATATGAATTGTTAGTAGAATACAATGTGTCGAGAATAAAGATATGAACCAACAAGAAGTTATGCTTTAGTTTTTTATATTCTGCTCTACTAATTCTTTGGGATTGTTTATGATTTCCTTATCACTTTTTTTCTTTCCACCTATACCCTATAGCCCCATTACAACTTTATTGAAAGCATTTTGATTTATTGAGTTGCATGATCTTAATAGTGTACAATGGGCGGACAAACAAGCATATGGTAAGATTCTTTTCATAAGATTGATTAAAGTGTAAACACCTTAGCACTACTATATAGACTGAAAATTATGAGAGTATCCCATGTAAGAAGTTAAGATTAAGTTTGAATGTGCTTATTTTAAGTGAGATATGTCATGTTAATGTCGGCTTAACTCAAACCATAAAAATTTAAGCATGATTCTTGGTGAATTCTTTAATTTATGGACTAGTTTGTAAGACCTACCTAATTCTTGCCTTTAATTTCTATTAGAAGGATTAGGAGTAATTATTTTATTCAATTTTCTTATGCTTTCAATGTTTGTGGGCATCATTCTCATAAGCCCTTAGGAGATTAAACTCGTCCACTAGGGACACTTAGGGGTTTAAAGGCTTATGTCACATGCTAAGTGCCACCATAATTTCCTATGAGAGTGGATTAGATTAGATTTTTTTTTCTTTTTTTTTTGTTTTGCTTAAGGGCTAGCAAAAGTTAAGCGTGGGGTTATATTATAAGTTCATAAATTACAAATTTATTTACTTTATATTCTTCATTTTTATTATGTTTTCTGTCTTTATTTTGGTTGCCTATGTTTGTTTTTCAATTTTAGATTTATTTTGAAAAATGAAGCAAAACTTGTTGTTAGCTTCAATAGAGTGATTGAACCAAGAGGGGGTGAATTGGATCTATAAAACTTTGTAAATTTGAAAATTATAATAAGCTAAAGAGGAGAGAAAAATCAACAATGGATGTATAGAGGTTTGGTCCTTTAATTCAGAACTTACGTCCTCTCTTCTTGGTACTTTCTTACCAAGGTAATTCCCACAATTCACTAAGGAAATTGTTACCTTTACGGCTAAGGTATAACCTTTCACAACTATCTTTTAAGGCTTAGATAGGACCTTTTAAATACTTTGAGAATTATACCCCAAACTCTTAAATATTTTCACTCACTTTCACACAACCCCTTTTATAAAATGAAAAAAGTATTTTGCAAACTAATTAAACCTCTAGTAAGTAGATGTTTGCTGGAATTTAAGTACAAGAAGAATGAGATACGAATAGACTTGAAGAGTATGAATTGATACAAGTAGAAAATAATGAATTTGATGCCTTTAAGCTTTTGCTGTTCAATGATTCAATGAAATCTGTATCTCTGCCTCTTTAGCTATTTGGAACCTCTATTTATAGCTACAAATTGATTCATAGACATTGGGCATTTAATGTGATGGTTGGAAAGCCATTGTAGCCTTCAGAAATGCTGATTTCTGTTTAATCCCATGCTATAGTATCGATAAAATACCAATAGTATCGATGCACTATTCAAAAAAGTGACCGTTACAACTTGTTGTATCGACATTGGGATCTGAGTATCGATACATATAAGGGTTTTAGCCAAATGTAGGCTACTACCAAACCTTGTATCGATACTCATAGAGTGAGTATCGATACTAAAAACCTGTATCGATATATTTGAGGGTTTCATGCAAACCTTGGTTACTACCAAGCCTTATATCAATACTCATGGAGTGAGTATTGATAATAAGCAACCTGTATCGATACATATTTAAAGGTTTTATGCATAGTATCGATACATATGCTCTTTGTATCGATACTAATCTTCAAAATTTGTTTGTGAAATCATTTTTATTGACTTAAACATATCTCAATAACTACAAACTTAGTATTTTTAAAGATGCTTTTCAATTTAAACATAAATACAAAGTTGAGTATTAATTTCACTTAAGTTTATTTGTTATATCAAAATCGAAATCATGGTTAACAATCTCTCCCTTTTTGATATAACAAAACTTAAGATAAATTTGCTTGTATTTGAGTTTAATGAAGAAATAATTCCCCCTCAATAAGGTAAAAATTTATTTTAAGAAACGAAAGAAATGACTCCCCCTTAATAAATTGCCCAAGATTAGAAATTAAACTTTTTAAGTTTAACATATAATTCGGGTTCCAAGATATGCATAACCAATTCATAATTTATGTTTCAACATATGCATAATTAATTCATGGAAAGCAACATATTGCAAATTTAAGGTCTTTCTCCCCTTTTTTGTTATATCAAAATAGAATTCAAGGATAAATAAGCATAACTACAATAAATTAAGCAAGCAAAATATGTTAGAGACAATGCAAAACATAAGTAGCATAGAAGTCTAAAATCATGAAAACTAATAAGTAAAGAGAAATCCTAATGATCTTAAAACAATATTCTAAAGACATAAGCCTAAGTTGACTAGACTTCATTCGTTGGAGGATCCTTGATGGATGGAGGAGTAGGTGGAGGTGCACGAGGAAAGGCAACGGAGAAAGCATGGAATTGCTCTATTAGAGCTCAGTGACTTTGCTCAAGAGCAAAGAGACGAGCATCGATAATGTCGAAACATCCCTCCCATACATCAAAATGACCCATAATAGATGTGAACATCATGGGAATATCCATAGGTGCGAGAGCCGAAGGTAGAGGATGCTTATCATGCTCTATTTCATCATGATCGTCAAAAGTGGAAGCATCCGATTGCTCAAGTGGCGACTATCAATGAGCTTTTGGAATAAAGTCACTGCCTTGAATTTCATATCTGGCAAGTCCTATAGATTTACAATCTATGTAGCGATATGTGGTTACCATAATACCGGGGTTGCATGAAAGATTAAGACATTAAGTTTCAAAGTAGTAACTCAAGGTCATGCCATGGAGAAGACTATGACAACCACGTATGCGTAGGATAAGGCCCGTAAATATGAAATAGGCTAAATTCGAACAAATGCTGGATTGAATCATCTGCGGCCACCAATAATCTGCATCGCTAATCAAAGTATGTTTGGTTCCGTATGGACAGAGCACATGTGAAATGATAAGATAGAGTAAGCGATCAATCGGGGGAAGGAGCGTGGCTTTGTTGTGGAAGTGTATAATGCGACGGGACCTGAGCCTTCATTGATGACGCCTTCATTCAAAAAATTAAAGGCAGAGGTGAGAAAAGCCGTGTTGACTAGGAGATCTTATCCTAAAAGATGGGACCAAATAGTAATGACATTATCATGGTCATCAATAACGAGAGATGCATTGCCAAAAAAGGCATGGACAAGATTTTCATGCACCGGAACATTTAAAGAGAAGATTTTGGTCCATCTGAAGGTGTCAAAGGTCTGAAGGTAAGGATAGTTAATGGACCATAGAAATGGAAAGTTGATGACACAACATTGTTGGATTGGCATTTGAGCATAAATGGCGGTGAAATGCTCTTGAGCCCATGTATCACGAAAGCATAAGTTAAAAAAGGATTGATTTTAGGCTAGAGGTGGTTGAAGAGTGAAAAAAGTGGAGGCACAGGTGACGGGACCTTGACGGCATGCTATTTGTTTGGTTTTGGGAGCCATGGTGTGTGTAAGGAGTTTTGTCAAACAGGTGGTGAGGGAATAGGTTGAGTGGGTAAAAGGCTGTTTGAGGAGTTTTGTCAAATAGGTGATGGGCACTAAAATTGGGTTGCAGTTTGTGTGATGTAAGGAGTGGATCTGAAATCAATTTCACAAACAATAGTGGGGAACTATTTAGGAATGAAACGGAGTTGATTTTCAAAAGAAATTTAGACCAAAGGGATGAATTTAAAGAAAGAAGTGGTAAGGGTTAGAGTGATGGGAATGTCAAAATCTTAATGGTTTGGATGGTAATAAGTGATTTTGAAATGGTTTTAGGTAAGTGGGATAAAGGAATTTGGTTAATGGATCAATCAATTTTGAAAAAAAAAACTGAAAATAATGAGATTTGATAATTGGAGGATGGAATGAGAGAGAGAGAGAGTATGAAAAGTGTTGTTTCGAATGGAAGAAAATTACGCGAGCGGCTCTTAAATAAACAGTTAGTATCGATACAGAAGAAGCAGTATCGATACATAGAACAATTCTGGGTTTTGAATTGATATAAGGAACTGGGTCTCGAGACTTAGATCAAATTGTTATTGTATCGATACACACTAATAAGTATCAATACAGTGTATCAATACAGAAGGATAGGCATCGATACAAGGAACAAATCTGGGTTTTTATCCATGCACTAAAAATAAGTCTTAATACACGAGAGAAGAATGTATAGGAATCGATACAGATGGCCTAATATGGGGTCATTTTCAACAAGATATCATCAAGTTAGATGTAATTTTGATCCAATTATCTGTTTAAAACATTTAAAAATACCTTAGACCAAAATTAAGATCATTTAAGGCTTAATCAAGATGTAACAAAATTATCTAATAAAGCCATGAAAATTGAGCATTATCAAATAAGTAAGCGTGTAAAACTAGTTAATCAAACTAAGCATTAAGCAAACAATAATAAGGCACAACATCAGGATTGGATCAAATTATGAATTTTAAGATGCATTCATTAATCCAATTTCTCTTCTAATTGTGCAAAATTTATCCTTGTCAATTAGTTTAGTGAAAATATCAGCTAATTGATGCAAGGTATCAAGAAACTCACGCACTATATCACCCTTTTGTATATAATCTCTAATGAAATGATGTCTAATTTCTATGTGCTTCGTTCTAGAGTGTTAGATTAGATTTTTTGTGAGACCAATGACACTAGTATTATCATATTTAATTGGAATATAATCTATGGTAATGCCAAAATCCTCCATTTATTGTTTTATCCATAAAATTTGGGCACAACGACTACCCGCGGATAAGTATTCCACTTTGGTTATGGGTAAAGCAACACTATTTTGTTTTTTGGAAAACCATGGTATGAGCATATTTCCAAGAAATCAACATGTTTCGAAAGTGTTTTTCCTATAAATTTTACATCCATCAAAATCCATATCGGAGTAAGCATGTAACACAAGGGATGATTCTTTAGGATACCATAGGCTTAGATTTGGAGTGTCTCAAGATATCTAAAGATTTTATTTATGGCAATTAGATGAGACTCTCGTGCTGATGATTGGCATCTAGCACATAGGTATACACTAAACATTATGTCCGATCTACTTGCGGTAAGATATAGCAATGAGCCTATCATGGACCCTTAAAGTTTAGAGTCAACGATTTTACCTCTTTCATCTTTTTCAAGCTTTATTGAGGTACTCATTGGTGTGGAACAAGGCTTTGCTTTATCCATTTTAAACCTCTTGGGTAATTTTTTGTTGTACTTTGCTTGATTGATGAAGATACCATCTTTAGTTTGGTTAATTTATAGCCCCACAAACATGCTCATCTCGAACTCACCTTGTATTAACTTAGAAAATTCTTGACAAAGGGATTCATTAGTATCACCAAAAATAATATCATTAACATAAACTTGAATTACTAAAATGTCCTTGTTTTTTACTTTTATAAATAGAGTTTTGTCAATATTGCCTCGATTGAAACCTTTTTCAATTAAAAATTTTGGGAGTCTTTCATACCATGCCCTAGGTGCTTGCTTTAGTCTATATAATGCTTTAGAAAGTTTAAAAACATGAGTGAGAAAATGAGGATTTTCAAAACCTAGAGGTTGTTCAACATAAACTTCCTCATTAATGAAGCAATTTAAAATATCACTTTTGACATCCATTTAATATAACTTGAAATTGTTGAAACAAGCAAAAGCTAGTAGTATTCTAATGGCTTCTAGTCTAGCTACGGGGGCACAAGTTTCATCATAATCAATTCCTTCTTCTTGACCGTATCCTTTGGCTACTAATCTAGCCTTATTCCTAACTATTGTTCCATTTTCATCAAGTTTGTTCCTAAAAACTTATTTAGTACCTATAATGGGATAATCACTAGGTTTCTCAACTAAAATCCAAATTTTGCTTTTTTCAAATTGGTTTAATTCTTCTTGCATAGCTATGAACCAATTTTAATCTTTTAGAGCCTCATATAAATTCTTGGGCTCAATTTATAAAAGAAAGGCTACATAATTGCATGTATTTCTAAGGGATGATCCAGTTCTTATCCCTTACTTTGGATCACTAATTATCTCACCATCTTTGACATAAGTCAACTCTCTAAGATGATTTCTTTCCCTTTTTACTTCAGTTGGCTCATGTGGCTCTTCCTCTTTTGGATCTTCTTGATTTTGGATTGTTTGTCCTTACTCCTTATGTGATGTGTGTTCCTAGTAAATTTCTACACCATCATTGTCAAAAGATACCTTTCTCATGGTTGAGTTAGCTTCATCAAATATAACATGTACTGACTCTTCAATAACTTCTATTATTAAAGACTCTATAAGCTTTGGAATTTGTTGAATAACCAAGAAAAATTCCATCATCACTTTTTGCATCAAATTTACCAAGATAGTTTTTTCCATTATTTAATACAAAACATTGGCATCCAAAAGGATGAAAGTAGCAATGTTACGTTTTCTTCCTTTAAAAAGTTCATATAGAGTTTTCTTTAGGATTGGCCTAACCATG
This sequence comes from Adansonia gregorii, assembly GCA_038382025.1. NCBI lineage: Eukaryota > Viridiplantae > Streptophyta > Magnoliopsida > Malvales > Malvaceae > Adansonia > Adansonia gregorii. The sequence continues at coordinate 49,828 of JBBYHO010017543.1, forward strand.
GCTCTATTTATAATATAGCAGGAAGTATTAATAGCTTTCACCCAGAAATATCTTGGTAAATTGTTTTCACAAAGCATGGTTCTAGCCATTTCTTCTGAGGTTCCATTTTTTCTTTCAATAACTCTATTTTGTTGAGGAGTTCTAGGTGCCTAGAAGTTATGGCTAATACTATTTTCATTACAAAATTTATAAAAACTAAGGTTTTCAAATCTTTTCTATGATTACTCCTTACACTTGAAATAGAATAACCTTTTTCATTGCCAATGATTTTGCAAAAAATAATGAATTTTTCTAAGGCTTCATCTTTAGAGTGTAAAAATAGAACCCAAGTAAACCTAGAGTAGTCATCTACAATAACAAATCCATATTGTTTACCTCCTAAGCTTAATGTCCTAGTAAGACCAAAAAGATCAATATGAATAAGTTATAATACTCTAATGGTTAAGGCAATATTGATTGGTTTGAATGAAGCTCTTCTATGTTTTCCATGGATACATGCATCACATATTTTATCATTATCAAATTTTATTTTTGGCAATCCAACAACAAGGTCTTTTCTAGAGAGTTTAAAGATTACATTCTTACTAGCATGTCTTAATTTTCTATGCCACAACCAAAGCAAGTCATCATTACTAGCAATGAAACAAACATTTTGAGAAGATAAATCATCTAAATGCACAATATAGACATTTCTTTCTCTATGTCCTATAAAAATAATTTTGTTTGTCTTAACATCAACAACTTGACACTTTATTGATTCAAAAATAACTTTCATGCCTTTATCACACAATTGACTAATACTAAGGAGATTATGTTGAAGACCTTTGACAAATAGAACATTTTAATGTTGGACGAATAATTGTTACCTATGGTTCTAATGCCTTTAATTTATCCTTTTAAGTTATCACCAAAGTTAACGCTTCCTCTATCTTTAGGTTTTATCTCCACGAATTGATTTTGGTCACCGGTCATGTGTCTTGAACATCTATTAGGAACGTACCAAGAATTTTCTTTTGGTGAATTTACCTTGAAGCAATGCTCTTCCTCCTACAACCATAAAATCATATTTCTTTTTAGGTACCTAAATTTTCTTGGGTCTTTGATTATTAGTGATCAAGATTTTTGTGCCTTTGAAATCTATTTTGATTTTATGGCTTCATCTTGAGATGTGCCAACACTTTTAGGGACCCATATTCTCCTGATAAGTTAACCTATAAAAGTGATAGTTTTTAAGGAGCATGTATGGAATGTGTGACCAAGTTTATGGCAATTTACAGATATGCTAGATGCATCAAATGATTTGTTTTGTGTTATTAAAAAATTCTTGAAGTGAGTTTCTTTTTCGATTCTATTATAGCCTAAACCATCTTTATCAAAGAATTCTCTTCGTGTTTCTAGCATGTTATTTAATTTTTGTTGTGCCATATAAAACCTTGTAAACGAGTTGTGCAAATTTATGTTCTTCTTGGTAAGATCATCAATATTGACTTATAACTTATCTACTGTTTTCTTAAGATCATTATTCATCATGCTTAGTGTTTCATTTTTTTCCTAGAGTTTGGAATTCATTTTCTTGTATTTCAAATTCATAACTTCAAATTCTAATGCTAATTCATCAAATGAGTAAGTATTAGTATTAAAAGATACCTTGGGCTCATCATGAGCCATGAGACATAGGTTGGCCACCTCCTCATCATCATTCAGAAGTGTCATTATCACTCCATGTGGCCACCATTGCCTCCTTCTTTTGCTTCTTCGGGTTTGATTTCTTCCACATTAGATATTCAAATTTCATATGTCCTGGTTTCTTACACTCATAGCAAATAATTTATTTTTTCTCTTTCTCGGTTAAGTCTCCTTCCATCTTTTCTTTTCAGGAGGTCTTCTAGCTTTGTTCATTCTCATGAATTTGTTGAATCTTTTCGCCAACATAGCCATTGCTTCATCTTCCTTGACCTTTTTATCATCATCACTAGGTATGGTTGATTTAAAGGCAACACTTACCTTCTTTAATAGTTCTTGTCCATGCTTGCTCTTCATTTCATAGGTTAGAAGGGTACCTACGAGTTTATCCAAAGAGGGTGTGTTGGGATCTTTGGATTCTTCAAGTACTGTCACTTTTGTTTCCCAAGACTTGGGAAGACTATTGAGTAGCTTCTTTACCATCTCTTTATTTGGATAAGTCTTTTCGAGTGCCTTTAACCTATTAATGATGTCCGTAAATCTATCTGATACTTCTTTGATGGTTTTATCCATCTTCATCTTGAATAATTCATAGTCAAGTATGAGCATGCTTATTTTGGATTCTTTAACTTGATTTGTTCCTTCATGTGTGGTTGCTAACTAATCCCACACTTGCTTTGCATTGTCACATAGTGAGACTATATTGTACTCACTTGGACCAAGAGCATAAAATAATGTGTGCATGGCCTTAGCATTTAGTTGTGCCATTTTGGTGCCTTGTTCATCCCATTCTTCTTCCTTCTTTGGTACTATACAATCACTAACTTTCTTCTTTGGAATGAGTGGACCATTGATGATGATTTTCCATACGTCATAGTCATTTGCTTGGATAAAGAGCCATATCCTTGTCTTATAATATGAGTAGTTGTCACCATTGAAGAGCGGAGGTCTCATGATGGAATGCCTTTCAAGTCTTGTAGCATTTGCATTTGTCTCAAATGCCATAAGACAAATTTTATCTTAGCTTTTCAACTCTTGTGGGCTTCTTGAAGCTTTCATTACAATGTTTGCATTCTCCATTTTTGAGCTATCAAAGATCTTTTTTCAAGGTTGTGAAACCTATAAAGGAGACCAAAGCTCTGATACCAATTGTTAGCTTCAATGGAGTGATTAAACCAAGAGGGGTGAATTGGTTCCATAAAACTTTGTAAATTTAAAAATTAAAATAAGATAAAGAAGAGAGAAATATCAATAATGGATGTATAGAGGTTCAGTCCTTTAATTTGGCACCGACGTCCTTTCTTCTTAGTACTTTCTTACCAAGATGATTCCCACAATTCACTAAGAAAATTGTTACCTTTAAGGCTAAGGTATAGCCTTACACTATTATCTTTTAAGGTTTAGATAGAACCTTTCAAATACTTTAAGAATTATACCCCAAACTCTCAAATATTTTTACTCACTTTCACATAACCCTTTTTCTAAAATGAAAGAAGTATTTTTCAAACTAATTGAACCTTTAGTAGATAGATGTTTGCTGGAATTTAAGTACAAGAAGAATGAGATACAAATAGACTTGAAGTGTATGAATTAATACAATAAAAAATAATGAGTATGATGATTTTGAGCTTTTGCTGTTCAATGATTCGATAAAATCTGTATCTCTACCTCTTCAGCTATTTGGAACCTCCATTTATAGCTACAAATTGATTCATAGACATTGGGCATTTAATGTGGTGGTTGAAGAGCCGTTGTAGCCTTCATAAATATTGATTTTCGTTCAATCTCTTGCTATAGTGTCAATACACATTTCAAAAAAGTAATTGTTACAGCTTGTTGTATTGATACTAGGGCATGAGTATCGATACTAAGCAAGTTGTATTGATACAGATACCTTTGTATCGATACATATGAGGGTTTCAGCTAAACGTAGGCTACTGCCAAACCTTGTATCGATACTCATGGAGTGAGTATCGATACTAAGTAGCCTATATCGATGCACACACTTGTATTGATACATTTAAGGGTTTCAAGCAAACCTTGGCTACTGCCAAGCCCTGTATCGATGCTCATAGAGTAAGTATCAATACTAAGCAACCTGTATTGATACATATGTTCTTTGTATCGATACATTTGAGGGTTTTATGCATACTATCGATACATATATTCTTTGCATCAATACTAACCTTCAAAACTTGTTTGTGAAATCATTTTTATTGACTCAAACACATCTCAATAATTATAAACTTAGTATTTCTAAAGACGCTTTTCAATTTAAACACAAATACAAAGTTGAGCATTAATTTAACTTAAGTTTGTTTGTTATATCAAAATCAAAATCAAGGTTAATGAAGATGTTACTAAGCTTAAAATATCATAATCACAAATATGGAAGAAGATATTGAAGTCAAAAAGATCATATTCTATACTAAAAGCTTGATTCTTGCATTTCAAGTAACAAGCAAGTACTTAGCTTAGAAGTATCATGATTGGCCAACCAAATTTGCTTTGAAAGTGACACTAGATTTCTTACTTTTAATAGGATTGTCCAACCTAAGGTTTTTAGCCATTATAAATAGAGACTTAACCTTGGCATGCAAAAGAAAAAAACATAAGAATTAAGAAGAGACTAAGAGCATAACAAGGAGAATTAGAAAAGGAGAACAAGAAGAAAATTAAAACCTGCCACAATACCTAAGCTTTTTCTTTCTCTTTTTCTTTTCTTTTTCTTTCATTCTTGCTAGAATTTTTTTATGAAATTGCTATTTAACACATTAAGCATGTGTAACTAAATTCTTTTGTAGTTAAGGGTGATTTCAAAGCCTTAGACATGACTTAATAATTGATTTTCAGAAATATTCAACAATTATCTATTCGAATTGCTTATTGAAATTACTTATGCTCTTCCATAAAAATTATTTATGTTTCTTATCTTGATTTTTTTTATGTGCACAACCAAATAGACCTCAGTAATTATCTATTACTAGATTAGGAATCTTGATTTATAATTATCTTGTTTTCCTACTCATTAGTAGCTATTTGTGATTAATGATTGTAGTCAAGTTTTTGTTGATTGCAATGTAGAACATAATCTAGGTTAAATAATTCAAACTTCTGTGTCTATTACATAGATCAACCTATCTTTCTTATCTTAAAGCTTTAATTAAATTAAATCTAAGGAGCTTATTTTAGGTTTTCTTAATAGTTGAGATTAAATAGAGAGCTTGTTCTATTTAACGACAAACTAAGGAAAGAATGGGGTAGCAGACCTTGCTACTATCTACAGTTGGTAGTTTTAAAAGATAATTAAAGATAATGTTGTTATTGACTCATAGTTATATTTAGAGGTGGCGAATGATTCCTTAACCATACCTTTTATCATTATTGTCACTTGTTATTCAATCTATTTAAATCTTAGTTTTGCTTTTAGTTTTTCTTATTTTATTTCCATCGTAACACAATCAACCCCCCATCCAAGTTTGCTTTGTGTCTTTTGTGAAGTCTTTTTAATTTGTTTGGTAATATATTATATTGGAGTTTTGCTTCAGTAACTTAAAAACTAAAACAATTTTCATGGATTGTTTACTACTATAAACAATATCAACCATAAATTAGTGTCAGAATTTAAGAAATATATTACTTAGTGTATTAGTGACAATTTTTTAATCCTCGTGGATTTAAAAAAATCTTCATTGCTAGTGCTCTTTATAATAATGCTTATACTTTTTAAATTTAGTTATTACAAGTCTATTTTTTATTTGGCAAATTTCAATAATTTCTAATCCAAATTTCTTCTACCAATCTACATATAAACAAATTCAAGTTAAATATGAGTGAGTTTCTGAAATCGAATCAATTTTATCTAAGGAATAAATTATTGGATCAGGCAGGTCGATTGAACCATTCAAATCGAGAATCGATAAGCTACCCAATCCAGTACACTATATAAAATAGAATTTGTAATGAACCATAAAAAGACTGGTTTAATTAATAAACTGGTTTGATTTTTTAAAATTTTGTCAAAAGTATTTTGTAATTAATGAGATTTAAACATTTAATAGTTAAAATTTATATTAAAGGCCGTATAATTCAATCAAAACATATTTTTATTAATTATTTACTATATTTAATATTTATTCAACACTAAAATTATTTTTTAAATATTAAAATTTTTTTAAATAAACTAATGGATCCAACCGGTTGATTGAAAATATGTTAAATCAGTTTAACTTTCTATCTAACCTTTTTAGTTTGATTTTTACTAT
>JBBYHO010017554.1:0-12682 GCA_038382025.1 Adansonia gregorii
GATGAGACTAATGCATGAGAAAGGTGATTTCTGCAGTTGATGAGACCAATGCATGGGAATCAGATTCCTTCTGATATGAAAAAAGTTGATGAGACCAATGCATGAAAATCAAATTCCTTCTGATATGAAAAAAGTTGATAAGACCAATGCACGAAAATCAGATTCCTTCTAATACGAAAAAAGTTGATGAGACTAATGCATGAGAATCAGATTCTTTCTGATATCATCTTTGGTTGATGAGACTAATGCATGGATTGTAAATGTCAGACTACAAAGATTAGATTAATGAATAGGTCAAATTCAGACATTTTGAATGGAAATTTTTTTTTGACTATGTTAGATTATAAATATGCGTTCATCATTGTCATTTTTATTTTCATTTTCATTCTCAACTGCTATTGTTGTTTTCTTAGTTTTATATTTCATCTGCAATATATAGCCTTCATAGAAACTGTAAAATAATAGAAAAAAATTAATACTGATCATATGCAAAATGCATGTACCTAAGGTAAACTATTACAAAATTTACTATATTATGTCCCATGCGATCTAGTCATACTCTAATGTTTTCAACATCCGTAGTTGTATGAACAAATTGCTTCAGACTGCACCATCTGTTCAAATACATGTAAAATATGAATAACTCGCATGCAAATGTAAGTTCTCGAAGAATAATTATAATACTTATATTTATTACCTTAACGCAAGGGGATATACATAATTTTCTCTAACTATCGATGCAAGAAATGGAAGTCGGTACCATGCCCATGACTGTAGCAGCATTAAACAGCCACCTATGTCATGTGTCGCCCGATTGTTGCACGACAGAGTTCCCTATACAAGAACCCTAAAAATGCTGAATCCCAACTGTACTTCCTTACTTCATTCAAATTTGCCAAAAGTAGAAGATACATCAAATGTACCCGATTTTCAGATTTATCAAGCATTAACATTCCACCAATGATGCGTAAAATATATGCTCGAGTAACGGATTCCAGTTGTCGTTCAGTTGCATATTGAGGGATATAACGAAACATTTCTATCAACCAAGTCATTTTGATAGTTGAACCATAAATGAAGTTTTCGGGAGGGATCACGCCTAACAATTCTTCGAATAAAGCCTCCTAGTGTAACAGACTTCCCCCTATTACCTCCTTCCCATCAATTGGTAATTGGTAGACCCAGTTGAAGTGCAACATCCTTTAGTGTGATTATGTATTCACCGCATGGAAAATGAAATGCATGAGTCTCAGGCCTCCATCGTTCAACCAACGCACGTATTAGCCCTACCTCATATTGACAATGATTAACTAGGGTTGCATGGTAAAATCCGGTTCTTCTTAATAGTCTTCAATTAATGTATTTGGTTGTTCAAATGATGTTTTCTGTGATCGTGTTTTCAACCAAGTATCCTGTTTAAAAGTCATTAATTCATTATTTATAAAATTGTAAGAAAGACAAATATATATATATATATATATCACAAGCTTTTATGCGATTATTATCAACTTATCGAGCAAAGTATTATGATCAGTTATCTTATTTATTCCAAATATACTTCTAAGAAAAACTTCTTAGGTCGAGCTTTTTATATACTAATAATTGGCAAATAAAAATGTCAAATACTATTAGTATTTTATTTCTAAAAATTTCAAACTAATGGGAAGGGAAAATAAATCCAAGCTATCATTATTTGTTTTTTTTTTTTAAATTTGCCACCACCATTAATTATTGTCTATTGAATTTTTTTGCCATATAACTACGGATCCCACTTGACAGGTTTCAATTTTTATTACTTGATTGAATTTTCAATTGATTATAAAGATTAGTTAATCAAGATTAATGATCTCTCTCTTTTTTTTAATATCAGTAAATAATCATCAAAACAAAACAAAAAATATCAAAACATATAATCATTGGTAAATAATCATCAAAACAAAAAAATAATTTGATTTTGACCTCTTTTCGTAAATAAAAAATTTATATTATTACTACAAAAAAGCTGCTTTATGCCATGGTGGCGTTTCTTTACTGATTTTTTTTATGATGAAAATAAATATTATGTATACGTAATTGTATACTCTAATGATGTATGTTTTATCATCTAAAATAATGGCATCGAGAAAAGATTAATTTTAAATATATCATTAACAAAATTTATAATTTAATACCTCAGATAAAACTCTTGATGATATATGATACTCTTGTAATCTCAATAACGATGATGATGATGATGACGCCATTGAATTGATCAAAATTTTTCCTACAATAAAAAATTTTATTTAAATTCATAATTACCTAGCCTTAAATAAAAAATTAATCTAAATTTCTAAAAAAAAAAATCGCATACCTTTGAAATATTTGAATGCTTCAAAGTTAAATTCAACTTCTTCTTTGCAATCATCAAGTGAACAAAAATTTAACTTAATTACAACAAAAATCAGTTTAACTATTACTAAATAATTTATATTTAATAACAAAAATTGGAACCACCCTAATATTTCAACCAAAAATACTAACATAATCAAACTAAATTGAATGATTTTAACATGAATTATCTAAAAAATCACTCATAAAAATTAAAATAACTATTACGTATAATTAATTATAGTCAATATTAATGAACTTTTAAAAATGAAAATAAAACATAATTACAAAAAAAATATATAATCATATTGAAAATTATTTTTATGAATAAAATTCAGCCATACTTGTAAAAAAGCTGTAACTCGATTACTTAACTTTCAATAACACCTTAACTTGATTATATTCTTCTCGAATTTTTTTCCTTACGATTATATCGTCAGAGGAAAGAGAGAGCTCTTGCTATAGAAGTCATATCTCTCTATAAAGGCTGCAAAGCCTAACCTAAATTATAAAGGTAACGGGTAAGTGACCCTTATAATTGAACAAGAAGACCAAAAAAAAAGGCAAAAAGACAAAAAAAACCAAAAATGAAAAAAAATTAGCTTATTTTGGTAAATAATCTGATTTTGACCTATTTTCATAAATAAAAAAATTATATTATTTGCATAAAAAACCCTACTCCATTATTCTATTATTTAGGATAATTTTATATTAGTTTTATTTGATTTATAAAAATGAAACTCTAATTTTATGGATGAGTTTAGATTTCTTTAAAACATAATTTATATGCGAGGCAATAACAGACCAAAAATATCAAACTAAATCATGCAAATAAAATCATAGATAATAACAAAAATAGTGTCCCAATAACTTCAAATGGAAAGTTTAATTGGATTTAATTTCTTTCAAACTTTCTGGCATTAAAGGATCAAATGTAAAGATTATAGCCAAATATTAATAAAATCAAGATTTATTGTATTGGAGAAGCAATGCATTGGTGTCGATTTTTTTTTTCCCTTTCACTTGACTTAATGACCCGACCTAACAAAACTAAGTGAATTTTTTGAGAGATTTACTCCCTGGAGTGGAGTTAAGGGATAGAATAATTTTCTTGAGAGATTTTTTTTATTATTAAGGGTTTAATTAAAAAAATCTCCTTGACTATAATGTTTTTCTCACTTAGGTGTTTTAGAATTTTCTTCTCTAGTTTCGTACTTATAATATCATTTCATCAAATATTTTGATATATCATCAAAATTTATATAAATATATAATACTTTAAATAAGAATATAATATATTAAAATAATGCAAATATGATATGAAAATACAAATTTTAGAGCCTTAATCAAAACCAAAGATCACTGCCATTGTCATGAAGCTCTGCCCGTAAAACTTCCTGAATAAATTTGGCCCATCATTTGGTAGAATGAGATGAGGCTACTTAGTTCTCCCATTGACATCTTCCTCATTACATTTTTTTGCTGCAACTTCTTTCTTCTCCATTGATTTTGTCAAGCCCTAAATCTGGAGTTTTAAAACGTAACATACAGCATCCCATGCAAAGCGATTGATATCATACTAACTAAAATTTCAAATTCAAAATTGCAACTTACTAATTTCAAGTCTCTCAAATTTTGTTCAATATGCCTTGATCGAAAAATGCCAAATATTTTTCTAACTAACAAATCAATAAAATCCGATCTTAATTTACTTACCTTTCAGAGTATCTTAAAACTAATAGCAGATATTACACTCGCAAATGAAATCTCTTGTCAAAACTAAGCTCCAAAAATGCATGTGTTGACATCTAAAAAGTATAGAAAATTAAAAGAATGAGTACGAATACTCAGCAAATAACAAATATCCATTGGTTGGATTAAGCATTTTGTAAAACAGTAGGCTAAAATTATAAAGAGTAATAGTTCAGGAACAAAAATTGGGTAATCTAATATTCAATAAGCATATTGATTTCAAAGTTAGATTAGCAAATAACAAAACTAATTGGGATTTGCAAAGTTATATTTTTATTAGCCTCTTGTAGCAAACTAAGATGATATTTAATCCTTGTGGCATAGGTCAAAACAAAAACTATTATTCTTAACCAGTGACACAGTTTGAAACAAAAACTACTATTCTAAAATAATAGCGTGGTTTGAAACAAAATTACTATTCTAAACCGATGGCTTGGTTGAAAGCAATTTCTATCACAAAGTACATTTCAACATAACCAATCTTTAACCCTCGTTGATAGGGTTAAAGCATAGTCATTGTAGGAGACTAAACAAAAGAAAACATGGTTTCAGATTATCCAACTATAAAAAAAGCAAGAGCCATATATTTCACAAATTGCATCTCGTACAAAGCAGATTTCAAATTTCTTTCAAAATATCTAGTAATTTTATTCAATAATATAGATAACACATAGGTCAATACATAAACTTAAACAAAATCATATTAAAAAATTATATCAAAGCAAAAATTTGCTTTTCAATTTAAAATAAAGAAATCTCATATGCATAGTTGCATCCAATTTAACAAATTAAAGGACAAAACAATTAGGTATTTTATGTAAAATTAAACATATCGAGGCTCATTTTAAAGTATCAAAAAATTAAAAGGATATCAATTACTTACTTGAACTTGTTAAACCAAAACCAAGAAATAATGAAGTTTTAACCTCTCGAAACTTATTAATTAAAAATTGCAATTAGAAACTAAATCTATCAATTTTATCTGACCAATCAAGACATTCCAGGATCACTAAGTTTTGAAATTTTATAATTTTCATAGTCATTAGACTTAGTTTAGGCACCCATATCTAACACATAAGATCGAGTCAAGATGGCTAATTGATGCCAAAACAAAGTTCACATATTGTACTTCAAAAATAAAAGTCATTGACGAATAAAACTGGTTGGAATACTATTATAATGATATAATATAAAATTTTATTTTGACAAAAAAAGATTCATATAGCCTAAGTTTCGGAGGTCAAAAATTTGAAAATCATCACAAACTGGCTAGAATTTTTTGTGTTTTCTAACTTGTTTAGCTAACTTTAGTGCTTCAGTTCTCTTAACACAAAACTCATATTGTCAAGATATCAACACCACTAGTAAGATCACATTTATACTATAAAACCATCTAATTTTCTACAAAAATGGTAGCCGAAAAATGGTTTTCTAATGACACAAACTTAGCTTGTCATAACTGTTAGAAAGCTCAAATTCATGAACTTCAAAAGTTCATAACTCCTAAACTACTTAACCAAATGGAATGCCACACATATTGTAGAAGAGATCTTTCCATCAGTGCCCACTACGTCTTCAGAAAGTCATCCGAATGATGTCAGAATAATTTAAAACTTAAATAATGTTAAAATTAAAACTTGAGTTTTATAAACAACCAACTAAAAATACAAAATTAAGAGAAATTATGCTAAAATCTTACATTTAAATTTCGATCTCATGCCTAATTTGAAAATGTTCTTTGTTCTCTTTTGTTTCTTCCCTTTTTCCAATTTTTTTCTGAAAAAACTCTCAATATTATATCTTAAAATTTTATTTTATTCATTTGTTATTCCAATAAATTTATTAGGCCGAGTTAAATATCTTCTTTAATCTTTTTGGGCTTTGGGAGGTATTATGGATTTCATGCTATCAAAGTAGGAAGATGAGTTCATCACTGTGGCAACCGTTTCCATTAACCTAATTATCTGATCATCTTTCAAACTCAAAGCTACATTCGACAATATTTTGGACTGCATATTAAGGAAAAAAATGGAGGCATCAGCTAATGAATTGAAAGCAGCAAAATATTTATTAATTGCAGCTAACACTGTCAATTCTTTCGGTTGATAAAGTGAGAAGCTTTGAGCAATTCCACTTCTTATCCATTTCTTGATTGTTCTGTAAAGGTCTTGAGAGCCCCGGCGTATTAACCTTCTTCCGATAGGCAATTACTGCTCTCACAAATTCCTGCAGGGTACATTCAAGAATGTGATCCATACCAAGAATTTAAATAGCAATAACAAATCTAATTCCGATAGCAACGTGTTTGTCTTAGACATTTGCGCGCGCGCGCGCACACACACACATATATATATATATAAATACTCAACCAATTGAAACAATAATTAATTTATTTAAAAGACTTTTGCAATCACACTTATTTCAAGGACAACTTGTGAATCATGTCTAAACTCACCAAGTTTTAATTTAAAAAAAAGTAGTTGTGGATACTCAATCAATTGAATTGATAAGTTGCATGCATTTAATCGCATGGGAAAATCGTCCAAAGTCTGTAGAGAAAAAAAGGGTCAGAAAACTTAAAGACCATTTTACACGTTTCGCTTTGAAGTACTTGCAATGAAGTTCCCCCCCCCCCTCCATGATCGAAAAATATATTTATTGAATACACTGTGCATATATGCAACTATCTGATCCCACTTGAAAAGGCATAAATGAAAAAAAAAGGTAAATCAGACCAGTCGCTATTCATATGAAGTTTCCCCCATGATTGAAAAATATATTTTATCAAAATCGATGATTCTCATTGGTTAATCGAGATAAGAAGAGTTGGAGCGCTGGATGCTGTCGGTCCATAACTATTTCTCACTTTTTGGTCAATCGATTTATCGAAGTTGAAAGATCCAAAACCAAATTCAAAAAAGCTGTAATTATCTTGGACATTTAGTTTTCAATTTTGCTCATTTTTTGTTTAGAATACATTACTTTTTTTTTTAATATATTGGTAAGCAAAAAAAATAAAATTGTGTTTTGACTAAATTAGAAAATAAACTATATAAATATGGTTATTCAAAAAATTCTTTGAAATATTTTTTTTTAAATTAAGACAATTTTATTGAAATTTATTAGCTTATGAATAATTTGAGAGCTCTACCAAAAGTGTTATTATTTCAATATGTGGATTAATTTTATCTAACCATGGAATGAAATATTAAATAAATGAAACCAAAAACTGTGAAATAAGATAAAACATGAGAAAATAATACATATATATATATATAAGTTAAATATCTGAATTATTATTTCAACATTACATTATTATTTTATTTTTCTTTATATTAAGTAGTCATTAATCAACATACATTACAAGATTTCAGTATAATATTGTAATGTTTGGATTAAAGAAGGAGACATGTAGGAGAAAAAAATTTTGTTTTAAAATAAAATGAATAAAATAATATGATTCCACCGTTCTATTATTGTATTTTTTTTTCTCATATTCAAATTTCTTTCATTTCTTTCTTTCTTAAATCTTTTTTTTTAAAATACATTTAAAAAACTATTCCTTAAAGTTTAGTAAATATAATAGTTTTACCATATAATTTATGCTCTTGAAAGTTCTAAAAATTACTAAAATTTTGTAACAAAGTGTTAAAGAAGGAATTAGTTCAAAGTAAATTTTATATACAACAAAATTGTAAATATTTTATTGCTTAAATGCAAACTATTTCATTGTATGAACTTGTCCAATTTTATAATCTGAATATGTGTTTTAAGACATTTTGACCTGTTGGAACTCTTTTATCATAACAATGTCAAAGATTTAGATTTAACATCACCAATATTCATTTTGTTAATCTTAAGCCATAACTTTTTTTGTTAGAATTTTGGATCAAACTTGCAATGTCAAACTAGTTAAAGCCCAAAACAATACTAATGCACAATGAGAAGTTTTAGGGGATCGTACAGGAGAAGGTACAAAAGGTTTGGGTGGAATCACCAATGATTGGAGGCCCCCTTGCAACATTTCTAGCACCTTGGTCATTGATGGCCGCTCAAATGGGTCATGTTGAATGCACCAAAGGTTCACTACAATCAGCTTCCTTGTTATTTCTTCTTCTTCTTCTTCTTCTGCTATTGCTCCATTAAGATTCAAGTTCATAGACTGATCAAGTTGCTTGTAAATCCATGAGGGAAAATATTCTTCACTGGTTTTAGACACTCCAACACTAATATTTTTTTCTTCCTCCAACCATTTCAAGGACCATCATTCCATAGCTATAGACATCATATTTATGAGAAACTCCGTCAAAGCTTCGACAATACACTTCTGGAGCAATATATCCAACTGTTCCTCTAGCATAGGCCATGGAAATGATACTTTCCTTTCTTTCACATAATTTAGACAAACCAAAATCAGAGATCTTGGGACAAAAGTTCTCATCTAGAAGGATATTATGAGGTTTTATGTCAAAGTGCAAGATCCTTGTCTTGCAACTTGGATGCAAATATTCTAGTCCTCTAGCGATACTAAGTGCAATGTCGTACATGGTTTTCCACTTCAATTGACGACTTTGACAATGTGATCCTTGATTATAAATGAACCTATCTAATGATCCATGGAGCATGAATTCATAAACCAAAGCTCTCTTTGAACTCTCAAAACAAAAACCAAGTAGAGCCACTATATTGACATGAGAAGTTCTACTAATGCTAGCTACTTCATTCATAAAATCTTAACCATTTCCCTTAGATTCACTTAGGACTTTGACAGCTATAAGACAACCATTAGGCAATTTACTTTTATATATGTTGCCATATCCTCCTTGACCTAATTTTTCTTTGAACTTATTTGTCATTTTCTTGATGTCTCTATAAGAATATCACCTTGGAACAAGAGAATCAAATTTTGTGATGAATGACTCAATCTTAGCATTGTCATTCTTCTTTCCCTTGCTAAGAAAATTTAATAATGATTTTCTTTTAAACCTCATGACAAAGAACAATATTGCAGAAACCAATGTAATAGCAAAGGTAACACTGACCACGATGTAAATTCTTTAGAATTTGACGATCCTGATCGATGCGCAGCACCTGATATTTTACTTCACCAATTTCAGTCGTCGTAGTGTTAGTATAGTTGTCACAGTGAAGCTCCAGACCACGATGTCCACGATAAGGTTCTCGCTCACTTCCAAAGAAAGGATATCCAACAGAGAAACCCCCGCATTGGAACAGTGCATCATGGCACTCTCTGTACAATTCGGGATTGCTTAGTAAAACAGGAAATCCAAACATGATGAATAAGGAAACCAGAAGAAGAGGAAGAGGAAGAGGTGACATTGAATTCATTTTATTAATATTATTATTTTAATTTTATGAGAATAGATGGAGTATAACAAGGCAAATGATGAAGTATATAGATAGAATAAAAGGATGGATTGCCTCAGCTCAGCTCAGCTGAAATGAATATAATAAAGGAAAGGCAAGGCAAGTGATTAAGAGAAGGACTTTGACAATTTGAATGCAGAGTTGACTTGAAAGACTTTTAGCATTATTTTCCACAGTGATTTATTTAATTTCCGGGGTAAAGTAAAATGTTATAATCTCCAGAAAAATAAAATAAATAAGTAAACACCCAGCAGCCGAGATGTTCCGACGTTTGAACATTGCATCAGGGCAGACTCTGTAACTTTCAGGGTTGCCTAATGACGGAGCAACCCTAACAATGGCAGTTGAAAAAAAGGGGGGCAGTGGTGATGGGAATTGGCGGAGATTCATTTTTACCCGTGAAAAAGATGAGATAGTATTTTCTATTTAGAATTCGTTCGTGAATATAGTATTTTCTATTTAGAATTCGTAATTAATTTTAATTATTTTATATAATTATTGTTTTTAAAAAATAATATTTTACGGATTTAAAATTGAAATTTCAGTATTTGTATCAGCTTCTCCAATTAAGTGTAGGAAATGCAGTGTAGGTATATTTGATTTCAAGTTTTCAAGGAAAGGGTAAAACATCGAAATTAAAAAAAAAAGAAAAAAGAAGACTTGAAAATTTGAAGTAGTAATTAGTTTAATTGAAAGACTTTTGCGTGCACACTTATTTCCAGGGCAACATGTGAATCATGTCTAAACTCACCAAAGTTTTGATTTTAAAAAATATAGGTTTGGTGAGAATATTCAGTCTAAGATTAAGGGTTGAGCTTCGATCCATTATTTTTTTAATATATTTATTAACATCATTTATATCTATAGGATCCACTTATGAATTGTCAAATTCAAATTTATATATAATAATTAAGATTATATTGGATAGTAACGGATAAAAAAACAATAACGGGTATCTCAACCCTAAAATCAAAGCATGTCATAAATTTTGGAGAGGACTAATAAATAGCAGTATTTACAAATTACTCGTCAAGTGAGATTCCTGATGAAACTCTAAAATATAATATTTATTAAAACATTAATAATACTCAATCAATTGAATCAATTTGTTCTCACTAAAGTTGCATGCATGTAATTCCAAAAGTCTAAAGAGGAAAACAAGGTCAGAAAATATAAGATCGTTTTACAGGTTTTGGTTTGGAACCACTTGCAATGAAGTTTCCCTCGATGACTTGTTCTCCCAAATTGAAAAATATATTTGTTGAATAGAATAAACTCTGCATACAACGATTGTCTGATCCCACTTGGAAAGGCATAAATGGAAAAAAAAGGTAAACCAAAAACCAGTTGCTAATCATAGGAAGTGAAACCGGGGAGCAGTTGCTGAACCCTTCAAGACTTCAAGCACTTTGCCTTTTTGTTAGACTTGTTAAATTGGACTTGAATTTGAGCATAGACATCTCACTTTTGGGACTTTTTTTTACTTATAATTTGGGATAATTATAATTAGAGTATGTTGGATTATTAAATGAATTTTTTGGAGATATTTTAACTTAAATCGAATGCAGTTTTAATTCAAGGTCGAGACTAAAGTTTTTTAATTTATAGTCAATTTCTATTTCAATAATCTTATTTTGGATTTTTAAATTGTTAACTGAGATTTAGAATTGCTAATTGTACCTCAAATTATTGATTGGGTTTTTGGGACTTTTTGATTGGATCGTGAAACTCAAATTGGATTGACCTAATTTTAATAAAACCGAAAAGTAAACATTATAGAGATTTTTTAAAAAATAAAACAAATTCTAAAAATTAAAAATTTTCGAATATTGAAAAAATCGATAGAACCACATTTTCTTTTTCTTTTTTTTTTGTTTTAGAAATTTTCTATTTTTCTTTAAAATTTTAAGAATATCTTCATTTATACTTTTATTTAATTTATATTTTTTAATTTTCAGAATTTTTTCTGATTTTTAAATCTTTTTTTAATTTTTTAAAATTATTTTTAAATTTCTTAACTATTTAATATTATAAGACAGTCGAAGCAGTGATTGAACCGAAAACCGATGATTCAATCGATTCAACCACTGGTTTGGCTTTTTTCAGCCTTGCTGTGATGAATGAAGACTGGGGTGTTTTACTAATCCATGTGGATGACAGTAAGAACAATTTGAAAACCTTATAGCTTGGTCAAATATTATAGCTCAGGATAGATAACACTTAAGAAATCAACCATTATCAACTAATTGTGCATAGAGAATAACCCGAATTAAGACACGTTAAGGGGCATCTTTAATCTTTCCCATGCATTTTTATCAAAATAGATGATTCTCGTTGGTCAATTGGCATAAGAAGAGGTGCGGCTGTGTGTAGTAATCCAAAATTAGTTTCCACTTTTTGGTCAATTGATTTATTGAAGTTGAAAGATCCAAAACCAAATTGAAAGAAGATGTATTTATTTTGGACATATAGTTTTCAATTGCAGCTCATTTTTTGTTTAGCATACATTATTTTTAATTAATATATTGGTAATTAAAATAAAACAATATGTCCAAATATATTGGCCAATAATTTTTATTAATATATTGGGAATTAAAAAATTATTTTTTGTAGTAAATTAGAAATTTAAACTAGTAAACATGGGTTATTTGAAAATTTCTTTCAAATATTTTTTTTTAAAATTATAACAATTTTACTTAAATTGTTTAGGTTATGAATAATTTCTAGAGCTATACCATAAGTGTTGGAATTATTTCAATAAGTGGATTGATTTTATATAACCATGAAATATAAAATAAATAAAACCAAAAATTGTGGCATGAGATAAAAACATGAGAAAATAGTCTCTCTACCTTAACCATTGAGAGATTATGTCTTAGCCTTCAAAAGACAAGGGGAAAGCTTTTTATCTAAACCTTGAAAAGACAGGAAGTGTAAAAGTTATATTTTGTCCTTAAAAAATATCAGTTCAAATAGGTGAATTGAGAACACCTTAGCAAATAAGGCCAAAAGAGAAGACATAAATATCGAGGTCAAACTGTTACAGGTCCCGCCAATGTTAATTACATTGGGCAAGCAAGCAAATTGCTTGCATGTGCGAGCCAATGAATTAATTTCTTAGTCTTGAAGAGAAGCTAAGTTAGGCGGTGGACTAAGTCAAATTGAATGGCTATAT
>JBBYHO010017576.1:0-12679 GCA_038382025.1 Adansonia gregorii
CAAAACCATGCTGGTTAATAAACAAAAAGAGCTAATTGGGGTAAAACCATACAAGTCAGTAGAGGTAAAAGGTTGATTAAGGGAAAACCTAAGGTCAACGAAGATATGGTCGCCTAAGATAAAATCTATGAGTTAACAATAATAAAAGGTTGACTAGGACAAAACCAATAAGTCAATAAATGAAAAAGGTTGATCGGGATAAGATCGATAAGCCGACAAATGAAAAGAGTTGACTGGGATGAAGCTGATAGGTTAACTTAGGTAAGTGTTAATTGTGATGAAATCAATAAATCAACATAGGTAAGGTTTGACTGAGATAAAGCTGACAAGTCAACTTAGGTAAAAGTTGATTGGGATGAAATCGATAAATCAACATAGGTAAGGTTTGACTAAGATAAAGCTAATAAGTCAACTTAGGTAAGAGTTTATTGGGATGAAACTGATAAATCAACATAGGTAAGGTTTAACCAAGACAAAGTCAATGAGTCAACTTAGGTAAGAGTTGATTGGGATAAAGCTAGCAAATTGACATAGGCAAGGTTTGATCGAGATAGAGTCGACAAGTCAACTTAGGTAAGAGTTAATTGAGATCAAACTAATAAATCAAAATAGGTAAGGTTTGACTGGGATGAAGCCGATGAGTTAACCTAGGTAAGAGTTAATTGGGATGAAATTAGAAAATTAACATAAGTAAGGTGTGACCGGGACAAAGCTGAAAAATCAACTTAGGTAAGAGTTGATTGGGATGAAACCAACAAATCAACATAGATAAAGTTTGACTAGGACAAAGCCAATAAGTCAACTTAGATAAAAGTTGATTGGGATAGAACTAATAAATCAACATAGTTAAGGTTTGACTGGAATGAAGTCGACAAGTTAACTTAGGTAAGAGTTAATTGGGATGAAAGTGGCTAATTGACATCAGTAAGGTTTGATCGGGATAATGCCAACAAGTCAATTTAGGTAAGAGTTGATTAGGATACAATCGCTAAATAGACATAGGTAAGTTTGATTGGGACGAAGCTGACAAGTTAACTTAGATAAGAGATAATTGGTATGGAACCAATAAATCAACATAGGTGAGGTTTAACTAGGACAAAGCCAAAAAGTTAAATAAGGGTAACTAGGATATAATCTTAGATATGAAGGGATGACTAGGGTAGCACCGATATAGTCAAATGAAGAATGACAAAGATATAATCCTAGGTCTAAAAGGTTGACTAGGGCAGAATCAATATAGTCAAATGAAGAAAACCAAGATATAATCCTAAGTCGAAAGAATCGACTAACGTGAAACTGATACAGTTAAATGAGGATGATTAGATTATAACCTAGGCCTAAAGACTTGAGCAGGATGTAACCTTGATCGAAAGAGTTAACCAGGGCAAAACCAATATAGTCAAATGGTAAAAATGCTTCATATTTAAATTGCTTAAAGGAGTGCAAGGTTTACCTTTCATTTATGAAACATCGACGTATCCAAAGGCTCTTTTCAACTTAAGATCTTCAAATTATCAAATATGAATACACATGCATGAAAAATGCGTATGATGAGTTTTCATGATCTAATTTTCTATATCAATGTCTAATCCATCCTATTTTAGAGAAAATGTGATAGATATTTCTCTTTCACTTTATGGAATAGACCCATATTTGTGCTTAAAGATTGAAAACATGTTTAGAAAACATTGGGGATCTCTTTTTTTTGGTAAAAGGAGCCAACACTTGAATTCAAATTTAAAGGCACCTTTAGAGGTTGTTGTAAACATGATACACTTATTCTAAAAAAGTCGAACTAGATGATGCACCAATATCATCTAAGAATTGAAGAAGAGGAACATGATTAAGAATATATGGTCTCTGAAATTTCTTACTAATAACTGGAATAAACTGGTACAAGCTAAAGGCGAAGAGCATGATGAGGACTATACAGCTTTTAAAATTTCCATCAATAGCTAAAACAAATTGATATAGGCTAAAGAAAAAGAGCATGATGGGAAATACGTAGTTTATCCCCCCTAATTCTTTCTAGAATGTCTGAAAGACTTTGAATCATTGATTGAGATCCTTATAATGTTTTAATCTCATTCAAAGTAATACAGAGAAATCAATTTATCATTTTTTCCTTAATTTCTATTTGTTCAAAACATTAATTATCATCTAGCAGAAATATTGGCATGGTCCAAAAGACTAATTAACAAAGGTATGAATGAAAATATGTACTTTTATTGTAACAAAGAAAGAGGATACAACATTGATTTTTTTAAAAATGGTGATAAAATAAAAAGAAGATTTTAGATATTACTCAGATAAGCAAGATCTACCATTTATTCATTTTTTTCAGAGAATTTTTCTAAATATAAAATTTACTTTCCTAAAGATCCATTTCTTGAAGATACCTTTGATCATACTATGCCTCTCTCAAACATAGTCTTCTGATAAATTATGCTTTGTCGATTCCTTTCAAATGCTTGGGCTATCACTTTAAGCTTTCAGTTTAAAGTCTCCCTCTTATACCATATTTGATCAGATACCTTTTTTGGGTTTTTTTTAAACCAGACGTCTTTTCAAGTTTTCATCGTTTTTTTTTGTTTTATTTTTTTCATTTCATTTTTTTCTTTTTTTAAAACATGGATGCCTTTTCAGGTTTTCATCCGTTTTTCTTTCTTTTTTTAAGCATAATATCTTTTTACATTATCCAAATTAACGAGATTTGGTAGAAATCCTCCATCCATCTCTGCCAATATCAATGCCCCTCCTAAAAATGTCTTTCAGACAATATAAGGCCCTTTCCAATTGGGTGCCTATTTGCCTTGAGGATCTTTTTGTCTTGGTAGGATTCTTCTTAGTACCAATTCTCCTTTATGGAATTTTTTGGGATGAATTTTTTTATCATGTGCCCTCATCATTCTTTTTGGTATGTCAACCCATGTTAAATAGCTTTTAGCTTTTTTTCTTTAATAAAGTTCAATTGCTCACAATGATCTCAAACCCATTCGGCTTCTTCCAACTTGGTTTCCATCAAAACTCAGAGTGAAGGGATTTCCACTTTAATTGGTAAGACAGCCTCTATACCGCAGACTAACAAATAAGGCATTGCCCTAGTTGAAGTTCAAACTAAAGTTTTATAAGCCAAAAGGGCAAAGGGGAGCTTTTCATGCCAAGCTTTGTAGGTCTCTACCATTTTCCCTATAATTTTTTTAATATTTTTATTAGCTACCTCTATAGCTTTATTTATCTTTGGATGATATGTCAACGAATTATGATAAGAAATTTTGAGCTGGGTACACACCTCTTTCATTAATTTATTATTCAAATTGGAGGTGTTATCCATTATAATTCTTTCAAGGATCCTAAATTGGCAAATAATGTTAGTTCTCAAAAACTTTATCACCATCAACCTTGTCATATTTATATAGCAGGCTGCTTTAACCCATTTGATGAAGTAATTAATAGCCACCAGGATGAAACGATAATGGTTCAAGGTTACAGGGGTAATTATCCAACAACATCCATGCCTCATACGGAGAAAGGTTATGATTCGGTTATTACACGCAATGGTAAAGGTAGTACATGGATCTTTTCAGCATAGACTTGGCATTTATGAAACTTTCGAGCATATTTAATAAAATCACTTTCCATGGCCATCCAAAAATATGCCAACCTCAAATTTTTTTTGCAATTTTATGTCCATTTGCATGGATATTGCAAACCCCTTTATGCACTTTTTCCAATATCTTCTGTGCTTTGGGAGCATCAACACACATTAGTAACATTTGATCATAACTCTTCTTGTAAAGAATCTCTCCATCTAAAACAAATTCATAGCCAGCCTCTTTAAAGTTCTTTTATAGGTCTCAGAGGTATTATCTGGGTATGCTTGATCCTTGAGATATCTTTTGATGTCGTGATAGCATGGGAGACCATTAGCTTCCATTTTGACATTGCATCAATATACGAGAGACTCGTATATGTTCATCTAAATTGGTGTTACCTCTTGCCCTTCATTCACCTTAAATGTTAAAGCCAATGGGGCTAAAGCATCTACCATTTGGTTCTTATCTTGGGTTAGATAAATAAATTCTACCTTTTTAAACTTTTCAAGCAGTTCTAGGATTAGCTTTCTGTATTGTTGCATCCTCGAATCCTGAGTTTCCCATTCTCTATGCAATTGATAAATCACTAAGGCTGAGTCCCTATATATTTTCAATAATTGAGCTTTTCTTTCAACAACTGTCGAAGTACAATAACACATGCTTCATATTCTGCTACATTGTTTGTACAATCTAAATCTAATTGAGTAGTAAAAGGGTAATGTCTTTTTTTGAAGATATTAAGATTGCCCTAATTCCATGACCTAAAGCATTTGATGCTCCATCAAAATACATTTTCCATGTCAATTCCTTCGATGGTGCTCCTTCTTCTTCCATTGAAATCTTCATTAAATCCTCATCAGGAAGGTCTAAATTCAATGGCTGATAATCTTCTAGTGCCTAGCTTGCTAGGAATTCAACAATAATGCTCTCTTTAATTGCCTTCTAACTCATAGAAACCATATCATATTCTGATAACAAAACTTGCCATCTAGCTATCCTTCTTGACAAAATCGATGCTTCGAATAGATAATTTCATCAGGTCCATTTTGGTGATCAGCTAGGTGGTACAACATGTATTATCGGAGCCTTTTTACAGCCCAAACTAGGGCACAACATATCTTTTCTATTTGAGAATAATTTAACTCGTAGTCAAGAAATTTCTTGTTGAGGTAATAAATAGCGTGCTCCTTTTTTCCTATCTTATCTTTCTGTCCTAGCACACAACCCATAAACCTTTTGGACATTGACAAGTATAAGATCAAGGGTCATCCCAATACAAGTGGCACTAGTACTAGTGGATTACAGAGATAATCTTGACATTTTTGAATGCTTCTTAGCATTCTTCATTCCATTTACCAGGATTTTGTTTTCCCAAAAACCAAAATATTAGGTCGCATTTATCAGTAAGTTGGGATATGAATCTGGCAATGTAAGTCATCCTCTCCAAAAAACTTCACACCTCTTTTTGCATATGTGGGGATAAAAATTCTTGAATAGCTTTAATCTTATCTGGATTAACTTTAATCCCTTTTTCACTCAGAATGAACCCTAACAACTTCCCTGACCTTGCACTAAAAATGCATTTTCCTGAATTTAGCTTCAATTGGTACTTTTTCAGTCTTTTGAACAGCTTTCGTAAATTTGTAACGTGTTCTTCCTCCTAAGGTGACTTACCAATCATATCATCCTCATGTACTTCTATCTCTTTGTGCATCATTATAGACACCTTATTTTGTCCGAGCTAATTTTTGGTAATTTAGGACATGGATGTGAAAGAGGGTGATGATCGCCAGGTAACAAAGTTTTTTTTAAGGAGGTCAATAATGCCTATGGATCATATTAAAAAATGTAAAGATGTGGCACCAAAGGGCATAGTTCCTGGTGTTTGGGGATAAAAGACATGGGAAAATTCATAATTTTGCCTGAATGTATTGATACATGATCCTCATATATTGATATAATGCTCTAACAACCTAAAAAATGTCCCCATTTGCATTAATATAATGTGTAAATATATCAATACATGAGTTTATGTATCGATACATGAACTCATGTATCGACACTAGGCTATGCCAGAACGAAAACTTGCATTCTGTAAAGTAGATGTATCAATACATATCAACATCTATCTATACAATGTTCATTGTATCGATACATTTGAGGGTTTTTAGACTAAATGTATCGATACATGCCAGTTATTTTCCATATCAAGGTATTTTTAACTCGTCCACTATTAATCCAAAACTTGATTTTAACTCGTTTTTCTATCAAAAAAGATCAAAACTCGTATCAAGTTATGAATTTAGACTTGTGAATTAATCAAAACATTTTTTGAAATCTAAATTAGATCATAAAGGGTTAATGTTATATGATCACCCTACTTCTCCCTTATTTGTGACAAAGATCACCATCAGCCACCCTACTTGCTGGTATCTGATTTCAGCAATCAAACTAGCCACACTATGTCCATCAAATTGGCAGCAAATTTCTTCCTATAGCCACCTTATAGCCATCAACTGTCACAACTTTGTCCCTTTAAGAAATGACCAAAAACACTTCCAAATTAACTCTAAAATACTGGTATAAATAAGCCATCCATATCTCAGCTGAAGGATCTTTGTTTTCTAGCTTGTTTTAGCTCTCCCAACTCATTCACACATCAAAAAAATAGAATCCGTAGCCCTTCACTCAGCATCTAAAAATAGCCCCAAAAACTCACTCCAAGCCACTATACACTTTGAAAAATCGTCCTCACCCCTACCAAAACCAAAGCCTTTTTTTCTCACATTTCTTGCTAATAACAATAAGGAAAAAAAGGAGAATTTAGGCTATCTCTATTGCTCTAACCACTTGATCAAAATTGAAGCTTTGTTGGTATAACTTCCTATTTAATCACTTTCATTTTTAATTTTTTAGCATCTTCATTATTTTAGTAAGCTTTCCATGCTTCCACCACCCTTTTAGGATTCTCATGCATTATTGTGGCTTTTGTTTGTGGTAGCTTAGTATTTGGATGCTTTGGTGCCTTTTTGATGTGCAAAGTATCTCTTTTCATCCTCATTATTTTTGGCAGCTCTTGTTCATGCATTTCATGTCATATCCATGCATCATGTTATGCTTAATCCATGCACAAATCCTTAGCCTAGCATGTTTCAAGCATGTTTATACGTTAACTTGCATTTTATCATGAATCATTGTCATTTTTAGCATGGTTTACTTCATGAGATATGTGCACAGCACTTTCTTTCTCAAAAGCATTTGTAAAATTAGCACCCCCTTTCACGTTATGTGCCATCCCCTTGTATGTTCATTGTCTTCTCCTTGTCTAAGTGCATGTTTGGCAGCTATAAAAAAAACTAATTTTCAAAACCTCCCCAAGCCAAGCATGTTAACCTCAACCATTGAGGATTAGTATGAACTTAGCATTTTTCTTAAAGTTAGAAAAAAATATTAGGGAAAATTAAGTTTTCCAGTTCTGAAATCTTGGTTAAATAAGCTTAAATCTTTTGATTTTCCAATGAAAATGGCCCCGTACATGTTCTCGAAATGTTTATGCCTTGTTTTTGAGTCAAAATCTTGAGTGGTATGATCAACAGGCTGTTTCATCATCCCAAACTACTGCGAGGCTATGCAAATGGGTTCGTGATACTCATGCCACTTTTCCCTTCAAGCATGGATGTTCAAATGCAATGACCTGAGTTTGGATCGAAAAACACAAACAAAAATAAAAAAATCCCTTGCTTTGCTTTCTCCCCTGATGGTAACACAACTATTGCGAATTGAAAAAATTAGTTTAAAATTCCAAATGATTTTTTGAATTTTCTAATATTTATCTCTCAAAATATGTCAAATTATCTTTAAAATGATGTCTTATTCACCCCGGATCATTCCGGATGAGAGAGTTATGATTTTTCAAATCTATAACTGTTCAGAACCCCTAGAATCAGCATGTATATTTTGATTAGGCTATTTAGACCTACTAAATGATTTTTCAAAATCCTTCAAAGATTTTCCTAAAAAAAAACTCATGAAATTCCCTTTTCAGAAAGGTATCATTCGTAATTTTTTGATACCGAATGAGTCTAGGGTGATTTTTTAAATTTTAACATATCTTGTCCCTTGTATACTCTGCCAGCAGCATAATTAATCCAAACTTGAAAATTTATTCCCCTAGAAAGTGATTTCTTGCAATATTGAAAATATTTTTAGATTAACCCTCATTGAGTTACCTTTTTAATGATATCTTATTCACCCTCCAAAACCTTCAAACCACTTTAGAATAAATTCAAAAAGTGGGATAGAGAGATGATGTCCCTTGTTTTCGGTTATGGTCAAAATTGAGTTGTTTTCCTAAGCTTCGTCTTGAGACATTTGAATGTTACCATATCACCCTGATCAGCCTTGAGAACATGCTTTGACCTCCCATAGGCTCGCATCAAGGCACGAATTTTTTTTTACATCTTTACCATCCTCATTCATAATAATTTCTTTTATCAAAAAGCATCAAAACGTTCACTCATTTTCTAAATCATAAAATTTTGTCAACTTAAGTTTTCCAACTTGACTTTTTTAATGAGTGTCAGGCACGTCACTTTCGAGGATACTCCCTTAACCTTCTAAAGGGATACTCCAACCCCATTTTTTCAAAACTGTTAAGGTTTAAAAATCTTCCTCGATCAAAATTATACATGATCCATGAGGATACTCTAACCCTATCTTTTTGAGGGGATACTATAACCCTGTCTTTCAACTATAATTAAATTGTTCTTCTTCTCAAATTTCCATAAGCACGTCAAGAGTCAAGCCCATTTTTGTAAAGAAACACCTCATTCAATCAAGGAACCCAGATTCATCTTGAAAATTGTCGATTTGATTATTCCTAGATAATTGATGCCAATTACAAGATAAATTCCTATGAAACACCTCATTCAATCAAGGAACCCAGATTCGTCTCGAAAATTATCGATTTGATTATTCCTAGATAATTGATGCCAATTACAAGATAAGTTCCTATGGTCTATCCCTTCTTTTTATCATTACATTAAATGGTTCATGTTATGTTACTTCATTCGTTGCCTTACTAATGTGATTTCTCTATTTTGATTATTTGCATTCATATTTTCAAATCATTTCAAGTAAAATTGAAGGTGATGTTCCGCGTGGGTATCTCTCCAATGCCCAAAATGGAATATTCCATTTTCAAAATAAATCTAGAGGTTATTTTTATTAAAAATTTCTATATTCCCTATTTATCTAGGGCGTATATGAGATTAAATCTTTTCATCAACACCTGGATTTGTTTTTTTATAAAATTCATGCAGTAAAAAAGGGTTTATCAAAATAGTGATAGTTAAGATCGAAAGAATCAAAATCGAGATAAGAAATAACTAGTAAGGTACTGATTTCAGGCGTCGCGAAGAGGTTCATGCCTCATCATGCGTAACCAACTCTCAAACTCAAATGGCAAATCTTTGCACCATTTAGACCATGAGATCGATGTTTCGAGTTTCATAACTCAAGACATAGGTTTCAATAGGCATCCTATCATGCCTAGCCCAAAACGATTGATAGCAGCTCCAAGCGTTGGCCACTTTATGATCGTCATCCGAGACCAATAAGATGAGCAATTCATCTTATGGTCCCCATCACAATATCATGAGTCAAAATTTTAAAATTTCTCATTCTCATCATGTTATGAAGGAAAAGTCTCAGTCAAAAAGACATTTCCTAGTCAAAAACATATTTTAAGTCATATACACCCATAAATCCATGAGAATCCACCTTGGGTATGTTGCGATAGCTTGGCGACTCCACTGGAGACTGTATAGAGAGTTAGGCCAATAGCTAGCCATGTCTTACTAGGTTTTCAATTTTTTTTATCTTTTGTCATTATTTAACTATGACCCTTTTTTTATTTTGTCAACTAATCTTTTGTTTGACATGATTGTCAGGATTGTCTTTTTTTTGAATAATTATCAGTTTAATAAATATGGTAATACAAGACTAAGCAAAAAGGTTTGATGGTTTCCTCGTCACACACCACGCATTTGCGTGCGCATTAGAGTCCCGCTAAACTTCATAACAAGGTTATAACCCAATGATTAGGAGGAAGTGAGCTATCTGCCTTTGTGAGTAACCCTCCGCTTAAGCATATCAATAACTTCTTGGATGTAAATTACCTATATCTTTCGTGAGTAACCCTTCGCATTTGTATAGGAAAATACATCCACCAGATTGAACCCATTCGGCCAAACCCATAATGAGCTTAGGATTGGGTTGCTTGACTGTCCTTACCAGATGGAAGAGCAATTCGAATACCCATTTAGGCATCTACTTAAACCTCATATAATGAGCCTTATGAGCTAAACCATGTCAAACCATACTGGAACACTACTAGAACACTTAGAGAATAGGGTCACTTAGGGAATCATTCCTAACCTTTACTCTCAATTACCATGGTTACACAGGTGATAATAAGTGTACAATTATCACCCGCATCTGCATCTTTATCATTTATCAAGCCATGCCATTGTGTCGCTTGAACGATGATTAACCTTTATCTAAATAAGTGACGGTGAGCAAAAACCATCGTTCATAATGTCTTATGATGTAAGTCGTTATGTTATCCGAGTCACGGCTTAACACGCATCCGTAATAGTAGTGATAAATGAATATTATTGCCAATCGGTTATTTTTTTATCAAAATAAGATATTATATCACCTCACAAAGGGCAAGTTGCATCTAAACATGTTGATACGCTGCCCATTTCTTGTCTCACTACCTTGGTCGAGCAATGTAATGAATATTTTATTCTGATGTTCTTAAATTCTTTAATTCCTTGCATTTGTCTCTTATACGTTTCACTAACTTGTTTTCCTTTTGTTTTATGTTTTGGCATTTCATCATTTCATCATAACTATCATGACTATCATCATTTTGGGGTAATTATTTCAATTTGATGTTTAGAAGAGGCATTATTTATGGAGCAATAGCTTATCTCTACTATTAAGTCATTTGAAAGCATCAAAACATGGTCAAAAGGTCATCAACGTCAAGACGGGGATATTCTAAAGCTTGATTATGTCTCAAAAATGCATGAAAAGATCAAGATCAATTTTTGTCAAAATGATTGTCGGGAACTGAAGCATAATTGGGATAACAACAAGAAATAAGCCTTCACTAAAAAGTACGAGGATATGGCTCTCCTACTCTAAGTTCAGTTGGATGATGGCTTGCTATGAGCAATGGCATAGTTCAAGAATCTGACCTATCGATGTTTCACCTTCAACCAACAAGATTTAGTCCCTACCATTGATGAGTAAACAGCTCTGCTTAACATAGAAAGGGCCAAGTAAGACCAAATTTACTACAAAGTGCTAATTCTTCCTACATTTAAGAAAAGGTTGAGGCAAGTTCTTAGGGCCACAGAAGCATGGGTTGATAGTCACGTCAAGGTAAAAATGAGCAGCAAATGCATCTCTTGGGCTAGCTTGAAAGAGGCCATGGTAAATCTTTCTGATAAAAAAAAGCTTAAGATGTCTACGCTCTGGATCTATGGGCTCCTTATATTCCCAAAGACTTTGGGTTATGTAGAGGCGATAGTCATAGATTTCTTTTATCGCCTATGTTGCAATATTAACCCTGCTTCCACCATCATCGCTGAAACCATTCGTGCCCTCAACTTTTATAAAAGAACGGGAACATGAAGGTTTATCGAGTATGCCCTATTGCTTCAAATATAGCTCTTAGGTCATCTCGATGTTAGAAAAAAGTGATCTAGGCAAAATTTCCTCATCAAGATCAGTCTTCTTTCCATAGCGTTAAAGGAAAAATGTTATCAAGATAAGCTAGAAAAGCATTAGGTCGAGGAATTATGAAATGTCAAGGAAAAAAAAATCATGTAGAGAACCTCGTGGGTGTTCTCTTAGTTTATTGTGTATAGATGTGAAGACTACACTTATGTACCACTCTTGAGATTATGAGGAAATCCAGTTATGCTCCTCTATTGGTATTATTTTAGTTCTAGTGCTAGCAATTCATACCGTTCTTCGAAGACTTAGGACATTGGAATTTTGAATATAGAAAGCCAAATTATAAAGCAAAAGACCAGTTAGCTTTCCAAGCTTAGAAGAAGATCTATTTTATGGAAAATACTGGAGAGAAAGCCCTACCACTTCTGGATATGAAAATAGAGACTCTACTGCATCAAAAACCCATTTCCACCATCCAATTCTAGGATACTACAAATCCTAATAAAAGAACCATCTTCTAAGATCAAGCTACTTAGAATAGAGTTCAAACAAGAAAAAGCATCTTTTGTCATAGAAATCTTTCGACTTAAAGAGGAAAAGGCCTAGTTAGAAATGGATATCTATCATAAGAATGGTGAAATAGATCGAGTCATCAAAGACAAAGATCATCTCAAAGATGACTTTAAAAGCCTAACCAAAGACTATATGGTGCTCCAAAAAGCTAAAGTCTCATTATGTTGGAAAGACATTAGTCAAATGGAAAGCAAAAGTTGCCACTCTTAATCATGAGTTAAATCAGCAAAAGGAGGTAGTCAGAACCAGTAAAAAAAATTTCACCAGGGCACACACTCTTGCCTCCACCTATCAACGAAGAAATCAAAGACTTGAAATGCTGCTAGGGTTAAAAATGAAGTCCTTACTCACAGAATCCAGGAGTTAAAGTAGTCTTTTCGAATTCATCAAGGTCATATCAATAAGCTAACAAGGACCTCTAAGCAATGTGAACTTGAGTGGCAAGCAACAAGTGACCAAGCATGTCTGAACTACCAAGTACAACATCAACACCTTACTGAACAAGTTCAAATGGCCCAATGAGAGGTGGACAACATGATTGAGTTTGCTCGATCCATAAGGTGAGACATTGTACCCATCGGAGATTGTGAACAACAATTTTTAGGCTTTCTTAATCATGTGATTACAATGTAATCATATTATATACTTTTAAATGTAATCATGTTGCTAGAAAAAATCTTTTTGTGGCTCTATGAATGATGTTATTGACGAAGCTGTTCCAGGAATCAATTGTTTCAAATACATATGCATGTTTAATT
>JBBYHO010017639.1:0-12676 GCA_038382025.1 Adansonia gregorii
AATCAATTAATAAAAAAAGTTGAGAGGGTAAAAAAGAGATTTTACCCTCTTTTAACCCGACTGGGATAATCTCATTCCTCCGACGTGATCCAAACTCGCCTCGATAATAGAATCCAAGAGAACTCTAAAACAGAGAGAGAGAGAGAGAGAGAGAGGCGCGGTAAAATTAAAAAATATTTTACTCAGCACCTACTCTCCTAATCGCCCAATGTGAACTGGCGATGCCAAACCGATTGACTTCTAATCTGTTAAGACTCCACTTTTGTATTTTTAGGTAAGGACTAAAGACTAAGTACTGGGGCTCCACTTTGGGATTAATGGCTAATGCTCGCTCTACTTTTATATTTTACATTCAAGCTTTGCTCGGGTCGATGGTACAAGGAATCTATGTAGTCGACTCGAGTCAATATTTTATCGAATTTGAGCCTCATTTTTATATTTAAATTTATTTTTTATTTTAGTTAGAATAGTTCAAGTTGAACTTTCGTAAAATTAATGATATATTTACTTATATCTATTAAATATATTAAAAATTAAAAATTTGACTAAACTAATGACATGTTAAGGGAAATATCAAAAATTTAACTCAACCTATTAATGAAATAAATTAAATTTTAATATTTATCGAATCGAATCCAAATAACTATAACTATCAAATAGTTTGAATCATTTTCAGTCCTACATTCTATACTAGCAATAACAAGTTCAAAAATTGATTTAACACTGGTATTTGGTTTTCTGATTGCATGCATAATTTATGGGATAATTTGGATCTATGTTTTTAATTAACTTTTATTATGGTTTTACTTTAAACCTAACTTTTGGATTGTTCCATTAAGTCCTTTATCATTTTTAAATGGTTTCAATTTTGTCTTTTTCTTATCATTTTTTTCATTGATAATTGAAAACAAAAACCTTAACATATGAAGGGAATTTCCATATAACGTGCCTAGTAAACTATAACATATGCACCACGTGGATGTTAATATAATTCTTTGACAAAAGGACCAAAAATGAATTTGTTTTAAATCTTAGTAATCCAAAATAAAATAATTCAAAATTAAATATTAAAAATAAAAGTAAAAGTAAAGGTTATTAATGAAATCTACCCATTTTTACTCTAAAGTGAGCTAATTTTTTTTTTCTTTTCTTCCAAATAAAAAACAATTTTCATTTGAGTTTTAAGTCTCAAACTGATATCCAATGATGAAAGAAAATTAGTTCGTACGGGCCGATTAAATTGGTTCAATTGAGAATTGAAAGTCAATCTATTCTAGTATCATATATAAAATCAAAATCAAATGACGTTTAAATTGACCTAAAATTGGTTTAATCAATAAAAAATAAAAATTATTTTTTAAATTTTTTTAAAAAATACTTTAAAAGTAATGAGATTTGAACCTATAGCTTCTTCTTATTATTAAAAAGAATACCACTAAGGTAAATTGCATATTTTCTCAATTATTTGCCATATTTATTACTCATTTAACATTAAAAGTATCTGTTTAACATTTAAAATTCTATTAATTCGTAGTGACCGGGATCGATCTGGTTAACTGGATGGCAAAAGATCCTACCAATTTAACTCCCAATCTCGTTCTTTTAGCATTGCTAGCATATAACTTAGGAGGCCACCGAGTTAATGTGGAAATAATTACCGTGCGCGCAACCTCAAATGTATCCTCCACCTTGAATGAATTTTCTGCCTTCAAAATTCAAATGTATCGTCCAGCTCCATTGTATCAAGAACAAGAAGACAATACTAAATTATATGATTTTGATTTAGAACAAAGGACACAAGGGTGGGGTCATGGTGGCTTTCGATATAAAAATGGAGGATTTGGTCCCCTCGTCATTCCATCATGTAGTAAAAATTTTAGTATCTATCAATATTAGTACCGGATGAACTTTTAGTTTAAGTTAATTTTTAGTATCATTAAATATGAATGCCTGCTACTTAACATGTTCTACTTTATTGATATTTAATATTCAGAGAATGAATATTTTTATGAGTTTTCTCAATATAAATATTTTACTATAATAACATGTGAAAAACTTCACAAACGCCTATTATGATTCTAAATAAGAATCACAAACTTGCACAAATTACTATAAATATCATTAAAAAGAGTTTTTATGATTGTAATTATAATAATTGTATTTTATCGTAAATTGTGAAAAAAATCATTTGCAATGACCACGATAATTGCATTAACACTTATTACGTTTGGAATAGTGATAAATGCAATGCAAGTGGAAACACATCCACACCGCAAATTAATTCCCAAATTGTAACTTGAAAATTTACATGTTGTAAATACATGAAATTTTATTGTCATCCTAAAAAGAAATTCAAAAAAGAAAAGGACAAATCCAACATTTGCAATTTTTATTCAACAATTTTCAGCAAAATGTTTTCAATGGTCAAAATCAAGTAGCAAGGGAGCAATCCGCGACAAAGGCTTCAAGGTGCTTGGTGAAAACTTTCTAGCAAATAGGAAGCACATTGAAGTTGTATTCCCATTGTGTATACATTCCGATCCATTTCGAATTTGATTGAAAAGATCATCGTTGATATCAGGCCATCCAAATCTCCTAGGATGAGGGCCTCCTCTCGACCAATCTGCCCATGTAACGCTCCTATTCGAGCTTAATTTCCCGTAGAACATATTCACTAATGTAGGAAAGTAATGTTCATCGTTGTAGCAAGGTGGCAGACAATACTGTTTGAAAATTGAATAATACTTTTTATCAGAAACAATGTGTAGGGCCATCTCACGGTGCATTTCAAACCATTGAGACCCCTTTCGCCAATCAGTGATGTTAATTACAGGCCACATTTTGGGATTGTATCGGCCCCGGCCGGCTCTCCCGGGGTCATCGAATACGCTCAAGAAGCTTAAATTTGAGTTAATGAGGTAGTCATATACTCTCTTGAAGTTAAACAATGGAATGCATGTGTCAGATAGAAGAACAAATCTTTGATTTGATATGTCAAGAAGTGCATTTGCGAGGAGTCGTCTCTCTGCATCTATCATTGTTGCAGTTCCCCAGTAGACGGGCTGTACCACCCAAAACAAAATAATTACAGGAAAAGAATCAATAATATATTGGAAATTAAAGAGGAAATTTTAATTTCTTAGTTAAACTAAGATTAATTCAATGTTTATGCAAGTTTTCGTTCGAGATCCGATGATTTATATTATTTTAATCAATTGAGATTTTAACTTTTTACATTAAGAAAAAATTGATAACTTACACACACACACACACACTCACATATATATATATATATGTTATAACCTGTACCTGGCTAGGGATTCTTCGACCGTAGAAGACTGAAGTTTCAGGAACTGTTTCATTGTAATCAGGATGCGAGTGAACGTAGATTGTAAAAAGTTCTTCGTTTCCCTTAAAAAACCTCTCCCACAATGGAGCCAAGGGGAGCGGCCCTGCTGTCAGGAACATGAAAGCTACCTTTGGGGCACGCTGGTGAGGAGATTCTTCCATTCTTGGAACCCTAGATGCTCTCAATAACAACTCTTCGTCACTCATATTGTGCATCAGAGATTGATGTAATTCTTTCAATGAAACACTGCTAGAGTTGGATGTTCCATTCGTTGGAAAAGATAGAACGTCTAGTACTGATGATGAATTCCTCGAGGGAGGTGGGTGCGGCGGTGATATTGGTGGTGGAATTGGTGGAGAAGTAGAAACTGGTGGTTGTCCTGATGTAGAAGTAGAGAACAAGGAGGAGGCTTGAAAAATTAGTGGGAAGCTTTTAAGCTGTAAAGTAATTAGAATGCCAACTGACAAACCAATGACGAAAGAGATAGCATTAAACACAAGATTTTGCATAGTAAATGGCTTTGAAAAAGGTTGAATAATGTGTTTCTCAATGGCCATGGTAGTGCAAAGGAGCGGGGGTGTACATGGATTTAAATAATGATCCTAACATATATTAGGATCAGCCAAAATAAATACGATTCTATTCAGAATAAATATGCAACCATAATTTAAATTCTTAAAGAGAACGATGGGAAATTCATGATCTCTTTGGTCATTAGGAAATTTAAAGTTGAAGTTGATTGGAAAAACCCAGTTGGAAGGGGATAACTAAAGCTCAAGACAGGGCCTCTTCTCATGTATTTTTTGACTTTTTAAAGACTCGTAATTTATGCGTCTTTGAAAAGCAAAGCTGATTCAGGAAACTTGGTTTGTTTGCTTATGACAAAGTACATGCATAGTGTTCAACAATATCTGCCACATTTGGTGGTATCTCTTGTCTGACTTTTAAAAAAGAAAGTTTGAGATCTTCGGTTTAAGTCTTGCTAGGGAGGTTGAGTACTGCATAAAAGAAGGGAATGAGTTATTATCCTCGTATAACCTTAGCCTATAAACAAAAGCACGTTACCGTATGTGTTCCTTGTTTTAATCTTTAAGCTTTGCTTTGTAAGAATATTAAAAGGGATCGGTGCCAAAATTTTATTAATCTAAAGATTAAGCGATAATGCAGGAAAATGATTATTAATCTTAATCATTGAATTAATAAATTTTTTGTCCTTATTTATTAAAGGAAGCCTTACCTTAATGGTACAAATGAGGGTATTGGATGATAATAGAATAACTCACATTAAAAACTTTTGAAATTTATTTTTTATATAATATATATTTCTTTGGAAAAAAATATTGTAAAGGACACTCCAATATCGAACGTAAATTTTGATTTTAGATTGAATATGTTTTCTCAAAAATAAAATTTAAGAGGCGATTGATGAATATATTTATTAGATGTAGCAATTGGGCAAGTTTAGACAGTTTAAGTCAAGTCATTTTGGGTTTGAATTTTTTTGGGTTAGACCTTATTTAGGTTCGGACTTATTCAGGTTCGAGTTCTTTTGGGTTCGGATTTATTCAGGTTCGAGTTCTTTTGGGTTTAGACTAATTCAAGTTTGAGTCTATTCAAGTTTGTGTATGTTTTACATCATTTTTTATTTTATGTTAAATGTAATCACTTTTACGTAATCTTGAATTCTAAGCCTAAGCTTGAATTTGGCCTAGTCATACCAGAAAAATTTTGAAAAATTTTGAATTCTAAGCTCAAGATTGAATTTGGCCTGGCTGACCTATTTAAGTACAAATTACTATTTATAATTTTAAAAAATTATTTTTATACTAATATTTACATATTTTATAATTAAATTTAAATAAAAATATATTATTTTATTTAAAAAAATGCTGTTTCGGGTTGAGCCAGCTTGAAATTTAAAATCTGAGCCTCAGGCCTTATTGTGTCAGGCCTATTTTGTTTGGCAAGCTGTCCAACCAATGAGTAGGTCTAATTACTAGTCTAACATATGATTTTTTATTTTATTTTTGATATAGTATTATCTATTATTGCTTTCATATTTTTAATTGATTTTATTACTTTATTATACTATTGTCAAACTTTAATTATCATTACTGAAAATAACAACAACAACAACAACAAAATAAGAATAATATTCAAAGAAGTATTTAAATTTTACCATTAACATGCATAGACTCTCAATATTTAATGAGTTTAACTAATTAAACTAAAGAAAGTGTGATAAATGGATTATATATTTTATTGACAAAGTTTTCAAAGCTCATGATATAATTTCTTTTTTGATAAATTATTATTTTCTCATATAAAGACTTGCTCAAGGGTTGGGATATCCACGTAGCCCAATTGGTCATGGGCTCAGGTTCTTATATTTTTATTTCAAACTAGCCCAGCCCAATTTAGAATAGTGATTTTAAATTAAAATGACATATACTTTATTTAAATTTAACTATAAAATATATAAATATTAATGAAAAATATTCTTTAATATGATAAATAGTAATTTTGGCTTAAACACACGAGTCTGAACATGTTAAATGAGGGTCTAAACTTAAGATTTTGAAAAAATTTGAGCTGTAGCATGACCCAACCCATGAGCAAGTTTAAGCATATATAAAATATAAATTAAGTTTATAATATTTAATTAAATTATTAAAAAATATTAAAATAAAATTGCAAATTAAAGTTTTTTATTTATAAAAAATTATTTAAGTATAATTTCATCATATTTATTTTTAGTATTAAATTCGTGTTTAGGTTCAGGTCGAGCTCAGTTCGAGTTCTTTCAAGTTTGAGTCCTTTCGGATTTCTTCGAGTTCAGGTTATTTTGGGTTCTGGCTATTTTGGATTCGGATTTTCTTGGTTAGGACTATTAACTTTTTGCTCAAATAAGGTTCGGTGTAAGTTCAAGCTCAGGTTGTGTGATACGAATTTTTGAGTTTAGGTTCATTTTATCACCTCTAATATTTATTAGTTTACAGTATCTCTAATTCAAGTGAAAATTATTTTAATTTTTATTTTTTTAAGAGCATAAATTACAAACTTATACCTTGCCACATGAAATTCACACGAGGCAAAAATATGGCAATGCTAGAGAGGCACAAAAAAGTACATAGCCTTGAAAATTTATCAGGTGTGTACGTGTGTGTGTGTGTATAGTTGTAGTATCATTTTCGTAGCTTAGATATAGTTGGACATAAATATATAAAGTCTATATTAATCAAACTCTTTTTTGGACGAGAGATTTTGAAAAAAACAAATCATTTGTAAAATAATAAATAAATTCTAAACTGAATTTTTTTCATTTGGTAAAATTAAAAGCAAAGATTTTTAAATTCTTAGAATTTAAAAGAAAAATTTTAATGTCAAATTTCCTCTTTCAAGTTTCATCTTTGGAGGTGATATTTGTAAAATTTATTTTTTTAACTAAAATATTAACATTTATTATGTTTCCTTTCTTAACACAATTATTATTTTCTTCAATTTTAACTATAAAAACACTTATTTTAAATTTTATTTTTATATTATTAGAAATAAATTTACATTTTTATAAATTTAATAACATTCATATTGCATATTTTTATTGTGTTTTTAATATTATTTTTGTTTCATCAAATTTTAATATTCAAAATTTTTATTTAAAAAATATTTATCCAAACAATACAATTACAAATGATAGTATTTTGAATTAATAAATTTTCAAATGCTGACATTTTAAAATTCTCAAAAATTTTAAAATCCTTACCCAGCATTACAAAATGTAAAGGCTTTGGGTTTGGGGATATCAAAACACCGTCCCTAAAATCTATCAAGTTGTCCCTAAACGCATTGAAAACGATTTAGGTCATATCCAACAATAATTCTTTAAAATTATATCCGAAAAGTTTCGAAGATAATTGTAGACAATTGTCCCCAATCGTCTCATATTTAAGGATGAATGTCATCCCCAAAACTTTAGGGACAAATATTGCCCAAAATTCCTAAAAAATGCCAAAATATTTAGGTACATTTTTATCTCTAAATGAATATTCTTTGGGTACGACTATCATCTCCAAAAATAATGTAGCAGAAACATCACATTTATTTTTAAAGTCGAATGTCATCCCCGAGTTACATTAAGGACAAATGTTGTCACTAAAATTTTATCTTTGATTCATTTTATATTAGCAATACTATAAATTTAAACGTAACAATACAAATCCATAAACAAAAGAAAAGTACTAATATAAGACAATAAATATGAATTTAAATCCATAAAAACTCCAATATTAAATTCTATCAAAATTTAAAATATTATAC
This sequence comes from Adansonia gregorii, assembly GCA_038382025.1. Classification (NCBI taxonomy): domain Eukaryota; kingdom Viridiplantae; phylum Streptophyta; class Magnoliopsida; order Malvales; family Malvaceae; genus Adansonia; species Adansonia gregorii. Next base: position 7,667 of record JBBYHO010017639.1, read on the forward strand.
AAGTATTCATAATAGTATCTATAAAGTCATTCTCTATTTACAACAAAATAAAACTTTTAAAGATGTCCACGTTATCAACTATCAAGTATCAACTACTCATAACAGCGCAAGAAGCAGGAAAATGCCAACAATGAAATTACCAAGAACTGAGTCTGAGATTCAACAATTGAGTAAAAACAAAAGATCGGTTAACGAAGAAAATAAAGAATTATAATAAGTAACAGATCAAAAAGAGAATTGGAAAAGAAAGTTGGAAAAAAACATTTGTTCAATATAATGAGTGAAGAAAAGATTCAAATATGATGCCTGAAGATTAGATATAGGTTTATTTGAGATTTGAAACAAGAGCTATATATGATGCTTGAAGATTAGTGCACCTGTCTATAAACTGCAGAATCCTCATTTGATTTTCGTAATTCAACTACATACAAGGACGGGCTTATCTCAAACACCTGACTACTACAAACGCTTCAATTTGTTAATGGACTAACAAAATATTGTCCGGGTTCACAAAGATCTTTAGCGATAAATTGCTCAAAATACACATTTCTAGTCAAAATTGACAACAAATTTGCTCGAACTAACAAGGGAGTTACTTCAGCTGCAACTGAAACATGGCCAAGACATTTCCGGCCTCTCTGTTCTTATGTATATTGCCATTAGTATGAAGCATACAAAATACTACCAAATTCAGCTACCCGGGTTAAGTTTTGGTGAGATGAAGGTATCCTAACATCTTGTATTGGAAAAACTCAGTGTATTGCATTAAGAAAGTATACAAAGTACTAACCCTTCCAATTTTCATTTGGACTCAAAATCCCATCTCTGTCACAATACCTTGCATCCTCCAAGCAAATCTTTAGCCGAATGATTGAATGTAAATCTGATCTTCCTTTCAGATACATCTGGCACATAACTTTGAAATCAATATTCCAGAAACTGTGAATTGTGGTGATAAAATAGGGACTATGCTCCACAAAAATTACACTAACAAGATGACCTTATATACTTTTGCTCTCAACTCCTCCAAGAAACCAGACAGCTCTAGGCATGAGGAAATTCCTACCAACTAAAAGCATTAATAAGAGTGGTTGATTCTGGACTCCTAGTTCCATCAGTTGCCTTCATCAAAACACATATTTCATAAATAAAATAAATAAACATACAACTACAATCTAACAGTAGTAGTAACGATACTCGTTCAAACAACTTGTAGCTTAATTTATTTGTTTCTAAGATCATACACTTCGTTCTGTTTGATAAAAATAAGAAACCAGAGAGATCAGAGATAGATAGATAGATAGATAGATAGATGTAAAATTAGGTAGGAGACATTGTATGAAGAGTGAAAAATGGATTAATATCCATGAATTATGTATGAGTCGTGCCAATAAACTGTAAGTAGTCTACATATCCGGGAGCTCTGATTCAGAGTCAGTGTTTTGGCAAGTGAGATTACAAGGATATGGCCTGTCTGTCTTTTGAACAGGACTCCGCTCATAATACCAGTCTCCAATAGCCTTCGCATGCATACGTCATTTATATAAGTTAATGTCTTAGGATGTAGATCCAGTACAAAATCAGATGCAGACAAATAACAAGAGGGGATATCTCACCGTGTTACACCAGCAAGGAGAATTATTGCTAGACCCTATTATCTACTTTCCTGCTTGACGGTGGGCATAGCAGAAGGAGTCTATATTCCTCCAGATGAAAATTGCCAGCTCCAATCAGGGCACTTAAGAATTGCGTCCTGAAGTCTGCAGTAAGATAACAAAAACTTTACTTCATCTTCTTGTAAAGCTTCTATGTTTTCGTTAAGGAGATAAATAAGTTGACGCAGCATTGTCACCTTGGATGATTTTGAGCAGCGCAGGTGTATACTTTCATTAAATCAAGCTTGCAGCTTTCCCATGCCTTACCAGAGTCAGCAGCACTGGGAGCCAAAATGTTCTTAATCTGATGAATACAGTTAGCATCAGGATAGAGGTCATCAAAGAAGAGTAATAATATACGTTTATTGCAAATAAGAGAACTGAATAAAAACAACTTATAGTTCACGTGCAAAGTTCCACTAAAGGTTGTAGGCTTGCGGCCAGGTGCTACACAGGCCCCAAACATCTTCACTAAATGCACACTCAAAGAAGGCGTGCTGCCAATCTTTGCCCATGTGCAAACCACAGACCAGGCATAAATCCTCTAATTGAAATCCCTTCATATGCTTTCCATTAGTCAGTCACATACTCAAAACTCTAATTAGCAATAACTGAAATTGTAATGGCTTCTCAACTTGCACCTTCTTATGGGGCATAATGATTACATAAGTTGGATTATCTCATAAAAAAGTTAGAAATTATTGGAAGCAAAGCTTTAATCCTCTGATGCCTTTTTATATGTGCTCGTACAAATGCAGAATCAAGTTGAGCAAAGACTAGCATCATGCTGACGAAAACAACGAAGAAAATAACATTTGACTCTCATGAATGCAAATCCAGTGGTTTAAATTAAATAAACATAATACCATGACTAATTAACAAGAGAATAGCAACCAAAGCTAATCAGTTCTATAAATAACTTCAAAATAAGCTTAATTCAAGATTATGAACTAAATAACAAGATTATTATTAAATCAAATACATTAAATAGACAAAAATTATGCCCAGATATCGTTCAAAACCCTAAAATTCAATTATCAACAAGACTTGAACTTGTAAAGAATGGGAAAGCACATAATCTTCAAGTAATAATTAAACAGCAACCTCATTTAGTTAAAAACCATAATTTTGAAAATAAAACTAAAATTTTCAGAAACAAAATAAACAGAAAGAAGAAAGGAAACAGAAAATGAAAAATCGAGAGATCAAATGAGAAATTTATAACTTCGCGAAACAAAATGAAATATTCCATAGCTAAAGAGATCAGATGAAAAGAATGATAAAATAGAAGTAAGTATTTTTATCGAAAAGGCGAGAGAGTTGTACCACGATCGAGAGAACTTTCTCCATTTTTTTTTTCACATTTAGAGCGCTGCGTTTTCTTTATGACGTCTTAAATTAAAGTGTGTATATATATATATTTGATAAATACTCCATGCGGGTTTAAAAATGCTCAGACTTCCTAATCCTACGCCAAATTAGAGCTTTTTTATTAAAATAATATTAAAAATTTTTTTATTTATGATTTTAGATCGTTTGAATATTATTTATCAAAATAAATAATTTTAAAAATTTATTAAAATTAATTTTTTAACACAAAATAAAATTTATAAAATTAAGCTATGATAGAAATCACGATTGAAAGATTTCTTAACGTAATTTATGATAATTTCTCGTATGTATAACTTATATTTTTTTCGAATTGTTAGGAAATTCAGGCCAATTTCCAACACACCTAACATATATATATATATATATAATTCTATAAATTTTTAGAAGAATTTCAAAAAAAATAAACTAACAATTTTTAAAAAAGAGCACAACAAAAAAAATAATTATAAAAAATAATAATCATTAAAATTTTTAATAAAAATTATAATTATATTTTTACCCTTAATTTTATTCTTTTCTTTACTGTTGCTCTCCTCTACGTTCTTAATCAAATCAATCCTTCTTATATATATAAAATCATATAAAAATTATATATATAAATATATAAATTATATATATTAAAATAGAATTCACAAACAATAAAATATAAAAAATTATTTTAATTAATTTTTAGTTAATATTTAAAAACTAATAAAATATAAAAATATTTTATATTGAATCTCGATTTATCATTTACAAATAATAAAAAAATAAAAATCGTGAATTATATTTTATATTAAATCTTGAATTACTATTTAAAAATAATTTAATAGAAAAAATATTTTATATTTTGGTGCTTCACTGGCTGGTTTTTCAATTGGTGCGGAAAAAAAAACCCTTCATTGGTCGATTTCTTAATCGAAGCGAAAAAGTTTTAAAATAATTTACATGAAAAAAATTTAAAAAATCGACACATTATAAAATTTCTCAAAATATTTTATATTATATATGATATATTAATTCAAGATTTAATATAAAATACTTTTTAATTTTTATTATTTTTAAATAGTAATTCAAGATTTAATATAAAATATAATTCAAGTTTTTATTTTTCATTATTTATAAATGATAAATCGGGATTTAATATAAAATATTTTTATTTTATTAGTTTTTAAATATTAACTCATGATTAATAAAAATAATTTTGAATAATTTATTATTTGTAAATACTATTTTAATATAAATAAATTTTATATATAATTTATATATATTTTTACATATATGAGAAAAGTCGGTTTCATTAAGAACGTAGAGAAGAGGAATAGCAAAGAAAAGAATAAAATTAGAGGTAAAAAGATAATTAAATTTTTATTAATAATTTTAATAATTATTATATCCTTCTTTATAATTACTTTTTTTTTGCTTATTTTTAAGAATTACTAGTTTATTTTCTTTTTAAAAATTATTCCAAAAATTTATGTATGTATATGTTATGTATGCTGGGAAATCGACCCGATTTAAGAAATCGCTATGTGATTGGATGATTTTCTACTTATATGTTGAAATTGTGAGTTTTCAATTTATTTTCGGTTTTACAATTGGTTGAGAAATCATCATTTTATTTATCGATTTCTTATAAATTGCGTTGAGAAATTATCATTAGATTGAGTGATTTTTTAATTGAATTTTATAAGTTTTATTTGAGTTATAGATTTTCAAAATTGATCTATTTCGGTAAATAATCTTCAAACGGCCTAAAACCGTAAATAAAAATTCTTTCAATATTTTTTAATAAAAAAGCCTGCAAAATAGACCTTTGAAGAGAGGATTATGTGGCTTTTGTTTTTGCAATAAACCTCTCATGAAAACTTTACTAACAATTTGTCAATCCCACTTCTTTTTTTTTATATAATTAAGGAATCATATTTTTTTAATTAATCAGATTTTACAAATTTTTTGAATTCGATATTACTTAAAATTTGTT
>JBBYHO010017650.1:0-12675 GCA_038382025.1 Adansonia gregorii
TGAGCCTACTTACCAAATCTCTGATACATCTCTCTATCAACCATAGGATTATATGGTATGCATATATATATATATATATATATATATATTTGAAAATTTGAATCAATTGATTAGGCAAGCGTTTTTAGTTGATTGATTTAGTTAAAATTAGTAGTTATTTAAAATAATTTTTTAAAATAAATACACATAGATAATGTTATATATAATTATTTGTGTTATAATTGCAATAAGTATGTTAATATTATTCTGCTACAATTATTCTTAATATGCAATGAAGATTTTTGCATATATGCGTGATGCCATTATTAAAATTCTAAATCATTAGTTTAAGAATAGCTACAACATCTAAAATTGGCTGATTTAGATAAAAATAATTAGTTATTTAAAATAAAGTTTTTTTAAATAATTACATAAGTAAAATAACATTGAAAAATAATTATTTGTGATATATAATAAATTTTAGCTCGGCTTTAAATTGATCACCTCAAGAAAAAAAAAATTGACAACTTGATGCTTTGAACTTTTATTATATTAAGCATATTAGTCTTTTAGAATAACATTATTAGTTAAATATTGATGTGATAGTCAATAGGTAATGAGAGCTTGAGATGTGATAAACAAACTATCATGTCATCAATATTCGTGCCATGCCAATGTAAACATTTTCAAAAATGTTTAAAATTTTTTAGATTTTTCATGATGATATGGCATGTTTGTCATACGTTATGCTATTATCGTTTGCTATGCCAACATTTGACTAAATATGTTAGTCAAAAGGCCAAATATGCTTGGTGGATTAAAAGTTATAATACCAAGTTGATAAATATTTTTCTTTAGTTACCAAATTAAAAATCAAGTTAAAATACAAGGGTTAAATAAGTAATAAAATCAATTGAATTTAACAACTCAGAGTTTTGAATATAACATTAAAATAACCTTTGTTAAATTTGGTGGGCTACAAATTTTGAATTACTAATGTCAATTACTCATAATTAATAATTAGATTAAAATTCAAATTATTCAAATAATATAGTTGGTGGCAAAAAAAAAAAAAAACTTAATCATGCCACTAACTTATACACAAAGACAATGAAATATTGTCAAGATTTTAATGAGTGCACCACTCATCACATGAAAAAAAATTACTTATAAATCATATTGAATGGTATTACTTGTTTTCAATTATACTTATGCAGAAATAGTGGACTAGAGGAATGATACAATTTATCCACCATTCAATGGTAATAATTATTAGGAAATATATATTATTAATCAACCAAATGATCTCATAACTTGAATTCTTGAATCTAATTTAATTAAGAAAAAAAAAAATCTAACGGTGATGGTTTAGAATTTGAACATGTGATGTTGATTCAAAAAAATGATGAGGTAATGTATTAAAGAATTTAATTATTGATATAAGATAATTAATATGAATATAATCTTGAGCAAATTATATGAATTTGATTAAAGGATTAATTCCAATTTTGATATTTAGATATTAGTTGTAAAGAGAGTAACACCTTGTTATTGTAATTTCATAGTAAGCTATAGTATGACAAATTGAATTTGATACAACACAGTGATTACCATTTCTATCTTATACCTCATAATAATATCATCATGAATTATGAATAGCACTTTTTCCTTTTACATATAATTTGTATTCAGAAAAATAAGTTTATAATACAATTAATACCTTAACGGCTTGGTATGTTTAATCTTCATCAACGTAAAGTTTAGTTTGACAATAAAATTAAAATAATAAAGTGCATATCAAACAAATTCCACTAACTACAAATAAAAAAAAAAAAAATTCATTGAGTGATTAGGATTATTTGGCTCCCTCTGAACTTTATTGACAATCTCTATCATAACCATTTCTCATCCCTTAACCCTCTGTTCTTCCCGTTTCTTGCCATATTCTTATCCTATTTTTATCTTTTATGGCTGTTCTTTATTTTTCTTTGCATAAGCAATCATCAGTTTTTCAACACTCAAGTATACCTCTATAAGAGTTTGTTGAATATAAGTTAGAGGTCTATTATCAATTAGTTTATCAATTTTTATTATTTTTCTAGGGAAATTATTTCTTTTGAATTTTTATTTTAGTATTTAAATTTATTTAGAATAATTAGTAATATATTTTGTCTTTTCCATTTTAAATTTATATTACAAGATGTCTTCTTCTACTCATATTATAATTGAAAAAAAAAAAGAGAAAGATTAGACTACACATATTTTGTCGAGAAGCTACATTTAATTATAAACCATTGTGAAATCATATGAGTACACCTAAGGCTAGATTTCAGAATAGAGTGTGGTCATGCAATTATTGCGACAAAAAAGTCACTGGTTCTTATTTTAAGTTAAAGCACACCTGCTAAAAATTCTTAATCAAAAGATATAAGCATTTACAGCTTTTCTCAATAATATAGTGACGAAGGTACAGAACATGTTACTCTTTTCATTCATCAAATTTATTACACAATAAAAACAACATAAGAGTACACTTTGAGCTCTTGAAAGATCGTTTAATGTAATAGAAAAAGAAGGGGCTAATAAGTATCATGCTCAAATGTTTTATATAGGGGCATTATCTTTTAATTTTGTCCAAAAACACCTTAAGGGATTTGTTTGAGATTAACTAACAATAATTTGATAGATTACTTTTTTCCCTCATATAATAGATTTAGAAAATGTTATTAGTGCAAGAAAAAAACTCTTTTACGATGGTTAATTCAGCCTATAATGGACACTTGGAAAAAGAGTTATATACAATTCAATGGTGGTTTGTTAGGAAAATAAGGCTTCTTGTAAATATTATGGTAATTTCAATGGGAGGGTTGATATTTATAAAAACCATTGGTGCAAGTAGCAACATTAAAAGCAGAGATTATATAGCTCTAATATTTTTGGAAGTTATTGAATAGATTGGGGCAGTAAATGTGTTTTAAATCGTAGTGGATAATGCAACAATTTATAAGGCAAATTAACAAATCATTGAAACATAATATCTTTATATATTTAAAAATCTTGTGTTGTTAGTAGCTTGAATTTAGTAATGTAGAGCATATGTGAAGCATCTCAAAATTCAAAACTACTTTTTTAATGTGAATAAATAAACAAATTAGTGAATGATGTTAGAAATTTTATCACCAATAATGCAGTGATGAAGGTAAAAATAAACGTGAAGCTAAGAAAATCTAATGAGATTCTATGAAAGCAAGAATAAGAGCAAAACATGTCACTCTTTTTTTTCATCAAATTTATTACACAGTAAAAAAAAAACATAAGAGTATACTTTGAGCTCTTGAAAGATCGTTTCATGTAATAGAAAAAGAAGGGGCTAATAAGTATCATGCTCGAATGTTTTATACTAAGGCATTATCTTTTAATTTTGTCAAAAAACACCTTAAGGGATTTGTTTGAGATTAACTAACAATAATTTGATAGATTACTTTTTTCCCACATATAATAGACTTAGAAAATGTTATTAGTGCAAGAAAAAAACTCTTTTACGATGGTTAATTCAGCCTGTAATGGACACTTGGAAAAAGTGTTATATACATTTCAATGGTGGTTTGTTAGGAAAATAAGGCTTCTTATAAATATTATGGTAATTTCAATGAGAGGGTTAATATTTATAGAAACCATTGGTGCAACTAGCAACAATAAAAGCAGAGATTACATAGCTCTAATATTTTTGGATGTTATTGAATAGATTGGGGCAGCAAATGTGTTTTAAATCGTGGTAGATAATGCAGTAACTTACAAGGCAAATTAACAAATCATTGAAGCATAATGTCTTTATATATTTGAAAATATTGTGTTATTAATAGCTTGAATTTAGTACTGTAAAGCATATGCGAAGCACTTTAAAATTCAAACTACTTTTTTTAATGTGAATAAATAAACAAATTAGTGAATGATGTTGGAAATTTTATCACCAATCATAATTTGGCATTATCCATCTTTAAAATATACTCAAAGTTGAATTTGTTAAAAATGACTATTTGCATCAAAATTATCTTGACAAAACGTTTAAAGGTTGTGAAAAATGCACCATCAAATATGGTTATGAATATGGATTGGAAATCCTTTAAAAGATATGGCAAGGTCATTAGAAGATAGACTTACGCAGCTAAGAAATGCATTATTATTGATAAGTGGGGTATTAAATAAACTTTTTTTGAGTGTTACAGAGCTTATGATTGACATATTAAGAGCTACCAACAATGGATCTAAACGTGCCTTTCAAAATTTGTCAAGAAATTTTTTTTTTCTCTCTCTTGTGTCACTCTGGACTTTTAAAAAATTTATAACTCGATTTTTGCGCCTTAATTAATCAATGGATCTAAACGTGTCTCCAAAATTATCGATTCAATTATTTCAAAATAATCGATTACAATTATGATATACATTCTGATTATCCTTCTCTCTTTTTTGTTATTTTGTGTGATTTATCTTATGTGATGTTATTTCGAAAATTAGAAGGCAACGTTTTGTGTTGGTATCTCTTCGATGCTTGATATGGAATATTCGATTTTGATAAAAACTAAATTTGAAGAATAGTTTAGTAAAAAATCCTTGTATCCTCTACCTCTCTGGGGTGCATATGTAATTTAATTTTTTTATTTAAAACCTGGGTCTATTTTATTCAAATTCATGCATAAGAAGGGGATAATATTTATATAATGACATGTCAAAATCGAGAAATTGAAACTACGTTAAGACATGGCTAGAAAGGTACCAATTTCGAGTGTCACTGGGAGGTTCATACCTTTTTAGTGTAACCAAATCCAAAACTTAACCATCGAATCTCCAAGTTATGTAGACCATGGAATCATTTTTCAAGTTTTCTAACTCTGAATATCGACTTCAATAGACATCTGATCATACCTAGCCTAAATGATCAGTGGTGACTCCAATTATTAGCCACTTTTTGATGGCCATTCAAGACTAGCTGGATGAATGATTCATTTGACGATCCCCTTTCATGGTCAAGAGCCAAAAATCTATACTTTCTCGCTCCCATTGCATCAAAGGGAAGAGTCTTGGTTTAAAAGACATTTCCCCATTGAGAAATACTTTTAAGTCATATGCACTTCTTTCGCGGGTAGTATATTTCTAGCAATGACCTTAATGCATATCTCTCAATATAAAAATACCAATATGCTCCCAACGACTCATATTTCTCACAAAACTTATTAAAATGGCCTTAATATGTCTTGATATGAAAATACCAACACACTCCTAAGGATTCAAATATCTCATAAAATTTACTAGAATGGTCTTAATGCAGATATTTGGATATGATAATACCAACATTCTCCGAAGGACTTAGATTTCTCATAAAATTTACTAGAATGACCTTAATACATAAGTCTCAATAAGAAAATACCAACATGCTTTTAAAAACTCAGATTTCTCATAAAATTTACTAAATAGCCTTAATGCACAAATATTGATATAAAAATACCCATATAGCCCTAAGGTGATAAAATTACTAAACCCTAGATTATATAAATATAACCTAAATGGCCCTAAAATGACCCTAGATTATGTAAGATAACCTAAATAGCCCTAGAAGGCATAGAAGTTACCAAAATAACCCTAGATTATGTGAAAACATGTATGAAAATTGCTAAAAAGACTTTAAAATATATAAAATAACCTAATGGCCCTAAAATGCCTGTAAAGCGCTAAAAAGGCCATACATTATATAAAATGACATAAATGGCCTTAAAATGCATGAAAGTTACTAAAATAGCTCTAGATTATGCAAAATAAACTAAATAACCCTAAAATGCATGAAAATTGCCAAAATGGTCCTTAGAAGTTTGACCCATGCAAGAAGTCGCCTTAATATGGATGAAAACATTTTGAAAAATTGTAAAGAGACCCTCATAGATTTTGACATTCCTAAAATGCACCCAAAAATATTTTTCTTTAAAAAGCAAGTAATAATAATATCATGTATGACATTTATACATAAAAAAACATTTTATCAACTTAAACCTACACAAATTGACAAACATGCATGTAATACTATTATCACCATAATATTTTCGTCGATATGGCATAGAATATGAAACTAATGGAGTTATGTACATGTGACATAAAAATGAAAGGAAATGCATGCGACATATATAATATGAAGGATAAATGGGTACTAAGAAAGTTTATAACAAAGAAAGTCACATGATAAAAACAATTAGAAATTAAGCAAACCTACTTTAAAATGTATAAAAACAAGTTTTTTTTTAATTGAAATTTGATTATTGTTAAATTTTAAACAACAAATATGAAGAAACAAAGAACACACTGAGATCATAGGTTTAGGATTGGCCATAAACTTGGTTGTTACACCTTTGGCACAAACCATTACCCTAGCCATTGCTTATGATCATCACGTTCACATAAAAGGAAGAGAATACGTGCCAAACCAGAAAACTAAGAATTAAAACCAGGCAGAAAAACTACCTTAAAACCTGAAAAAGCTCTCACTTTTTTTCTCTATTTTTTTTAATTTGCTCAGCTGAAATAAATTCTCCTCTTTTTGTTTTTTTGGATGTCTAAAAGGCTTTATAAGACTATCTTGGCTGAATAGCCTCCTTCCCATGCAAGATTTCTTGCAAACAAACTATCTAAACCCCGTAGATATGCTGATCAATGGTTGTCATATTCCAAATGGCATATGAATTGAGCTTGTTATGGTAGGAAATCCTCCAATGCATGCTCAAAGATGATAACATCTTGAAATGGCCATATCTCCAACACAAGCTTGAAAGCTTCTTCAACTTTAACCCTAAATAGCTTCTCATAACATTTTAACCAAACTAAGCTCTATTAGTTGGAAAAACTGATCAGGAGTCTTTTTGATTCCCCATATACTTGGAAAACTTAATTAAGTTGGAAGGATAAAGCTAAAATCTTAAAGGCTTTATCCACAGAAAAAAAGTTTTTAGAGCATTGATTTATTTTAATTTAAAGTAAAAAGATTAAATAAAAAGCATTTTGCATGATTAATAAGTAACCCTAAGTCATTTAAGATAAATAAAAATGTAAAATTCTAGCAAAACCTAAGTGCTTGACCTCTCGAACCTTATTTTGGCCATGTAGTATAGATATATATGGCAATGTATTGATATTTCATGCATATGCATCAACACTTTGTTCAAAATCTATCAACTCGCTTCCCAAAAGCTAAAAGTTGGCCAAACGCATGCTGTAACGATACATATAAGTTATGTGTTGATATTTATTGTTGTTTTTGGCCATGCAAGTGCAATATTGCAACAAATAGTATTGGTTGGAAAAACTGATCTTGAGTCCCCTTGGTTCCCCATGCAGCTCAAAAACTTACTTAAGTTAAAAAGATAAATCTAAATTTTTTAAGGGTTTTAGTAAAAAAGAAAACATTTTTAGAAGTTTTATTTATTTTGATTTGAAGTAAAAAGATTAAATAAAAAGCATTTGCATGATTAAGAAATAATCTTAAGTCATTTAGGAAAAACAAGAACATAAAGTGCTAGCAAAATATAACTGCCCGACCCTTCAAACCTTATTTTGGCCATGAAGTATCAATATATATGGTAATGTATTCATGCATATGTATCAATACTTTGTTTAAAATCTATCGATTAGCTTTCTAAAAATAGGAAGTTGGCCAAATGCATGCTGTATCGATACATATACATAGGTCATGTAGCAATACATTTACATACTTTGCTTGAAAATGTCCTATATTGGCTTCCTAACCGATTTTCTTTGTTTAATTTGGTCTCCAAGCAAATCACCTTCCAATTAGACCCTCGAGCGTCAACATTTGGCCAGGGATGACAAAGAGATGCAACCCTTTTATAGGTCTTGAGTCTGGTATAGTTGGTTTAAAGGGACCAAAACAAAATCAGGTGTCTACATAATTGGTACTTCAGCTCATTTGCTTCTTCTGAGTTTGTATTTTTCCTCCTTATCCATTGATGTATCGCTCTCAGAAGTTCACTCACTAGTCTTTTTTTTGTGTTTCCTTGTATGGAAATGCATCTTCAAAGAACGAAGCATTACTTTATACATATAAGCTATGTATCGATACTTGCTATCAATTTTCACAACATAAGTGTAATATTGCAACAAATGATATACTGATGAAGCAGAGTGTTGATATCACAATGACTTGTACAAAATTTGTTAAGTACTAAAACTAAAACAAGTTAATCTTAATAAAAAATGATTAAAAATTATAGAGTAAAAACTAAATAGAAGAAAATAATTCATGATAAAAGTGTAAGATTACAATTTCCTTCAATACTTTATTTGAATCTGTTTCATCCCCTTAACTTGACCAATGACAATGAGTTATTAACCTAGAGCTTTAATTATTATAAGTATCTTTCGATGTCTTATAAAAGTATCTCTTTCAACTAGTTTGTTATATTCCTATGCAAATTGAATTAAGAGAAACTCATTAAGCTTAGACGCTAATTTGGTTATATATAACATGTATATATATTCCTATCAACATACAGACCAACTCATTCTAATAAATGAATATAAAAGTTAGATTTAAATGCAAAATTCTTTTCTTTAAGTTCATTAAGGACTAAATTAATCTAATTAATGATGAAGCAATAAAAATCATTAAAAACAAGATCGAATAAATGATTAAAATATCATCAAAATCAAGAAAAAAAAAGAAAATAATCTAAACTATATGTTAAGTTTCAATGTACCCTAGAAAAATAATCTAGTTGTTAATAAATAAAGAAAACATAAAACGAAGGATTTCACCATCATAAGTATTACAAGAAAGTTAACAAAGATAAAAGGAAAATTCAAAACTAAGATTGATCAAATCTTTGGTCTTCAAGTCTCTATAATTTGTCTCTTCCTCCTTTAATATTATGGTGGTTGCTCTCATTTTCAAAAAATTAAGGTTTACGAAGTCTTTAAGGCTCTTAGTCTACAACCTTAAAAAATTCCTATTTATAATTTGCCAAAACCTTAGAAGAAGAAACTTAATGTGCATGTAGCATAAACAGTCTATATTGGAAAGTTGATGGGTTGGTTCCATTTTGCTTCTTTATTAAGTTACTACACTTTAGAAACTCCTATAGGCTTTGGCTAACAAAAGCAAGAATATAATAAGTTACAATATAATTTAATATAAAGAAAATAAATAAAACTAATTTAAAAATATCTAAAAATTAATTAAATCTATATAAAACCTCCAAGACTTAGTTAAGTTTAATGTATATAATGTGATTAAAAAACTTTGTTTGTAGAGTGAGCAATAAATCACCCTTGACTCTTAAAGATTTGACTTTTTGAACTAAAGTATCATACAAATGGGTGATGTATCGATATATATATATATATATATATATATGCAATTTGCTTGAAAATGTCCTATATTGGCTTCTTAACAAATTTTCTTTGCTAAATTTGGTCCCCAAGCAAATCACCTTCCAATTAGACCCTTGAACACCAGAATTTAGCTAAGGATAAGAAAGAGATACACCTTTATCAAGTTCTCAGGTCGAGTACACTTGGTTAGCGCTCTAACAAAATCAAGCGTCTACAAAATTGGTACTCTAGCTCATTTATTTCTTTTGAGTTTGTATTTTTCCTCTTCATCCATTTGTGTATCACTATTCGAGGACTCAAAAGTTTACTTATGATTTTTTTTGTGTTTACTTGTATGGAAATGCATCTTTAATGAATAAAGCAGTCCTTAGTTAATTTTCATATTGACATGAATGTTAAAAATATAAAACTTGTACATAAGAAAATGATAAGCTACACTACAAATTGCATATCCAATAAATACGTAATCAACAGTTTTAGGTCATAATTTGATCTTTTTAGATGGAGAAACCACTACTTTAACAAGACATCACCATGCTTTCATGTATTTATAGGATGGTCTTCAACCCTAACATTATTTATACACTATCTTGTCTAATTTCTTATGAGGTATTTATTTAATATATATTCAATTGTTAAAATAGCCTCCCCCACAAGTTCTACCATAATCTTGAACTTACCAATAAAGCATTTATCATATCTTCCAACATTTGGTTCCTGTATTCTGCATTACCATATTGTTGAGCTGAATAAAGAGAAATTGTTTGATAGATTATTTCATGTTCTGAACATAATTCATTAAACAATGAATCATACTTAGGATACCTAACACTCTTTATTTCCTTAGTTTTTTTAGTTGATTTTTAACCTTACTTTTAAAGAGCTTAGATTCTTGTAAGCCCTCATCTTTGCTTTTTAGCAAACAGACATAATAATTTCTTATACAATCATCAATAGAATCATGAAATAATTTTTGCCACCTCTATTTTGCACAAACTTTAGATCATAGATATCAATCTGAATTTAGACCTAAAGGTTTACTTCATCTTTTTATCGAATAGAAATAAGTCTTAGCAAATTTGGATTTCACGCATATATCATACACAGTTTTTGTCAATCCAAAGCTTCAGAAACAAATCTAAATTGCTAATCATTTTCAAAGTTTTATAATTCACGTGACCTAATTTATCATGCCATAGATTACATGACCCAAGAAAAGAAATGGAATATTAATTTATGCCATATGTTAAGATCAACTTTGCACAATTTATACAGCTAGTTATAAAAACAAGTTGATATATACATAGATATTAAATTAGAATACAAATAAGGCATGTAATACAACAAACAAAACCAATATATATATTAATAAAACATATTGAAAAGAATCGATAAAAATAGTATTAAGTTGAATTGATAGAGCAATATCCAATAAACACAGTATTGAAAAATACCATCTTAAGATTGTTTGGGATCATGCGCAAGGGTTGTTTCCAAATGCAATGGAATGAGTTTCGATATCGTATATTCAACACTGCAAAACTCGACTATGTATATACCAAAAAGGGATAACTGATTCCAAATGAAGAGAGAATTAGTTCCTTTACTCCATAACCAAATATATACGAAAATCACAATGTTATAAAAAACATGAGTGGCATCAACACAAAATCGCTTACTGAATTCGTAAACAAAAAATAATTTAACTGAGTCAAGGTAGAACCTTTGATTGTAAGATGGTATTTTTCTACTCTCAGGTGCTTGATAGTTATTTGCAACTTATCTTAGGCCCTTTTAATCACATTTGCAATTGACAACACTTATCAATTGCAACATAGTGAACCAAAAAAGATAAAGTAGTTCTCTCTCAACAACATACTCAAAAAATTGGTAGAATAACCTAGGAAGAAAAAGCAATAAGTAAAAAAATTGAAGAGGGATAAAAAAAACTCTTTTTTATAAAACTATCCAGATAATTTAATATGCAAAACCAAAACAATTTTTTGGCATTGAACGTATTTGGATAAGACATTTCTTAACCCAAAAATTGGTTAGGTCAATCCATTTGTGCTTTAAAATTTTATTAAATGTTGGCTCTAAAAAGATAAGGCACACCCACATTTAACCAAGCTGAGGCCTAAGCCCCACTTAAGGCATATGCATTTGTGTGGTCCAACCTATGTAGGTCCTCACTATTCATAAAATCTTGGATGCCCTTTGGGACCTAGCTCTACCTTGAAACTAAGCCTATATAAACCACATATATAAGCTTATGTGTTTCCTATGTGGGATTCCACACAAACTAATTTCTTCCTCTTCAGGTAGGCATTTTGAAACTAATTTCTCATTCAATATGGATATCAATTATGCAATGTAATTATGCACCATATATCTATGTATGATAATCTATAGATTAGTATACATATTTTGTATTTATACAAACTCATTGTGATTCCACCATTTATAACTAAACTTTGAGTTTTTAATTTACGAATTAAATATTCAAGAAAAATTAAAGGAGATAAAAAATTTTCTTCTTTGCTTGTTTTAAAAGTAAGACTTAAACCACGGTTTCTTACTTTTCAAAAAAATTCAACACTTAAAATTTAAGTTTTGGATATTATTTTTTTTTACCATTAGTAACATTCTTTATAGCTTGTATGAGGAGCAATTATTATATCCACCATGTTAGCTATAATCCAACTAATCAAATTAATCCATGTGAAATTTTTTTTTCATGTCATACTTATATATGGACATAGGTCTTATAGTCACTAAATTGAGTTCTCTGTCATGACAAATAATTACAAAAAAAGTTAAGGTTTAATTCATGTTTCTAGAATATATCATTAATATTAATATTCAAGTCCATTTTCATCTTGGAAACATCTAAATAGAAAAGTAGTGGAGAGAAACAAAATACTCATAAAAACAAAATTAAGATGCATTTAGCATCCTATAAATTAAATAGAGGAATAAATTGATCATGAAAATTAGAACTCCAACAAATTATCCCTGCAAATTAAAGTAAAAAAGGCTAACCTTTTGATAAAAAGAAAAATTGGATACCTTGATGGCATTAAAAGCATTTACAATGATGATAGGAACAACAAGATTGTGGACAGGAAAAGCCTTATCTCCAAACTTAAATTCATGTTGGTTACAAGTTTTTTCTTTGTATAAATGTAGTCATTATAGACACCTTATTTTATCCGGGTTAACTTTTAATAATCTGGAGCATCGACGTAAGAGGGGATGATGTCGCCCGGCGAAAAAGTATTTTAAGGATGTCAAGAAGGCCTAGGG
>JBBYHO010017682.1:0-12668 GCA_038382025.1 Adansonia gregorii
GAACTACTGTATCGATACAAGTTGATTTGTATCGATACATTCCTTTACAGAATGTATATTTGGGTCCTGGCATGGTCCAGTATCGATACAGAGGCTTCTATATCGATATAGCTACATGTTGTATCGATACAAATGAGGACATTTCAAATTTTTGGCGCGTTGGAGCATTGTATTGATACATGAGAACCATGTATCGATACACCTAAGTAAGATTGTGAATTTTCTCGATTCTTTTGTCCCTAGATGCCTTGAACTCTATCATTCGATGCCACATCTTCGCATTTACCTTTGATATGATCCTCAGGCCTTCTTGACATCCTAAAAATACTTTTTCGCTGGGCGACGCTGTCCCAGCGATCATCATCCCCTCTTACGTCGATGCTCTGGATTGTTAAAAATTAGCCAAGACAAAATAAGGTGTCTACAAAATGTACATATCATTATAGAAGTTAGAGATCCAATGGTTAAAAAACTAGCCATTTCTATGAATTGGATGCAACCTATAAAAGTCTAATTTTGATATTGGATATAAAGATGATTTCTTTTTCACTAGCCTTGAATAATAAAAATTTTACACTTTAGCATAAAGCTATGATAAAAGAGATGAAATCAATGACTAATGATCCAATCTAGTAACTCACTAAATTACTGTATGGTAATATTAAATGGTACAAGGTTAGACTAGTGGTCAAATGTTTCACTCAGAAGAGGTATTGATTAACGCAGAACTTTCTCTTCATTTTTTAAAAAAAGTTTCATTAAGAAATATCATAGCCTTTGTAGCTCATTTTGATTGAGAGTTACATTAAATGGTGGTGAAAATAACTTGATTGAATAAGGATCTTAAGAAGAGGTATACATGATTCTACCTAAAAGTTTTTTTAAAAGATCAATATATAGACTAAAACAATCTTCCCACCAATGGTATGTAAAGTTTAACTTTTACTAAAAATATTGATCATTGTCTTAAAGCTGGTAGGAGTAAAGTCATTATTTTAGTCCTATATGTTGTTTATATTTTTTTTTTTTGCAAGAAGTGATTTGGCTTGTTACACGAGACAATGATTTTTTCCTCAAAAATTTGATACGAAGAATCTGATTAAAGCTTTATATGTCATAGCCGTAAAAACTTTCAGAGATAAGTTTGAAAAGATATTAAGTGTATCTTAGAAAGCCTATATCAAGATAGTTTTAGAAAGAATTAGAATGCAAAACTATTTACCTAAAAGGATATATCAATTTGAACTGATATCTCCAAATAATTGGATAAAGAGAATATAAAAGGCATTACATATGCACATAGTTATTGGAGCCTTATTTATGATCAGGTCTATACGAAACTTCACATAAGGTTTATAGTAGAAGTGCTTGGCAGATATTAAAGTAATCTTGAGCATGGACTATGAAAGTTGCCAAAGGAATTATGTTATATAGTAATATCACAGGCAATAAGTTTAAGATATTTTATCTTTAGTTTGAGAGTTGTTAGCAAAGTCATTGAAGATCTATTGTGATAACTCTTATGCAGTATGCTTTTCAAGAATGTTAAACATAAGAGTTGTGGCAAGCAAATAGATATAAACTAGCTTGTTGTTAGAGACTCTATAAATAAGCAAGAAGTAGATATCTAACACATCGGTATAGATTTAATAATAACAGATCCTATGACTAAAGCATTGTGAACAAAACAATTTAAAATTTACGTGGATCATATGAGGCTATTTAAATTCTGTGAAGATGTATTTTGACTTTTTATATTTTGTTAATTTCACATTGTTAGAATTTATAGATATGTTTCAGTTTGTGCACATAAAGTTTTCGTGTGGAGTAGACCTTGAATGATTATAGAAAATTTATTCATATAGTATTATCTCATAAAGTGCTATTTTATAGATGATCATGCATTGTAATGCATGGAAGGAAATATTCATTTTAGAATGTTATTGCCATGATTCATGCTATGTGAATCTTTAATTGAGTGGGAGTTTGACTAGAATAACTTATGGCCATAATAAAGTTTTGAATTTAATTATCACCTATTTAAGTCCTTGGTTTATCATATGGGCCAAGTGAGAGAATGTTGGATTTTATATGGCCCAAATAATTAAATGAACCGAGATTAATATTTAATTAATATTAGGATGATATTATCTAAGAAATCCTATTCGAGTTAAAACTCTAGTGGTAAGAGTTAAACTCTAATCTAATAACTAATTAGAATATGATTCCTTGATGGTAGGATACAACTCTAATTAGTCTTTTAGTATAAGTCTATATTCTAGTCTATGTAAATTGCCTGTGCACCATCATAAGAAAATTATCCAAAAATAAAAAAATAGAGTAGAAGGCTTATATGAGGTGTTTGTCTTCATATACTTAGAACGAGGTCGTGCTTTTTATCAACAATGGCTAGAGGTACATTCTTAATTAAATCTTACACTACCTTCAATACTCATTGATCCTATTTTGTCCTTGTAGGTTTACCTTGAAACTCCCTCCATCCCATACACCATATCCTTAAGTAAGTCATCTACAAATCTAAAGAGATATCAACAAAATTAAAATTAAATCTAATAATAGCTAGTATACTTGTTCAAGGGCCAAGCGTGGGCAATCAGCAAGGCCTACATTTGATTTCTTGTGATTCGAGCCTAATCACTATTCACTCAATAAAAATAATTTCTATTAAAATTTAATTATAAAAATATATAAATATTAATATAAAATAATTTTTTAATGGTGATTCAAAATTATGAGTCAAGTTGAATTCATACATAACTAAGAAATTCAACTTTTTTGAGCTATGACCTAACCTAACTCGATTTATCAACGGGTCTATAACTAGTGATAGATATTTACTAATTTATTCAATGACCTTTATATTTTTTATTTGAAATTTTCTTTTTCAACGTGATGTACATTATAGCTTTGGCCTAAGGAAATAATAATAGTAATCATAAAAACAAAAATTCTCTAACTTTTATTGTAGTAATGAACTAAATTTGGCAGATCTTGCTGGTGTTAATAGTACGTTATGATTTTATAAGTTTTATCATTTCTTCTTTCTTACATGGATAGTCGGCATTTACATCTTATATATGAAATAGAGTTTACATTTAAAGTAGGAAAAGCCTAATATTTCATTCAGCATCCTTGGTTGCTTAATCTTTTTTTTTCTTTCTTAGCTATTAAGCACTAAAATTAAATGAGGTTAGGTTAAAAAAATTGAGTTCTAAAAAATGCATTTAAACGGTAAAAATATGTTTTAAAAATTTTAAATGTTTTTATTATCATGAAAAATATTATAAAAATTAAAATGTCAAAAAATATGCATAAAAGAATAATATAAAAGAGGTATTTCATACCTTAAAAATACTGTTAAATTGCAAAAGTTACATATTTGTTTTTTAGTTTGAGTTTTCAAACAAAATGCTAAACTTTTTTTCAATGATTGAGCTACAAGGGAATCAAGTATTTTGATCTAAAAGTTTGATTTCATTGTAATAAAAATGTTGCTTTACTCGAATTAGGCTATGATTTTGGACATAAGTATACTTAATTTTTACATTTTTTTCATAAATATTTGAAAGATTTGGATGGGTGACATCTTCTACTTATATCTTGATTTATGTAAAAAAAAACAAACATCTAATACGG
The DNA here is from genome assembly GCA_038382025.1 of Adansonia gregorii. Classification (NCBI taxonomy): domain Eukaryota; kingdom Viridiplantae; phylum Streptophyta; class Magnoliopsida; order Malvales; family Malvaceae; genus Adansonia; species Adansonia gregorii. The sequence continues at coordinate 3,658 of JBBYHO010017682.1, forward strand.
ATATTTAAAGGAAAAATTGAAGAGTCGAGAATAAATGGAAAAGCCTCATGCTATATCCCTTCATCGCCTAGTCAGCTGGTGTGATCCATTCAGGGGATAAATGTCTGGAAGTGGTTGGATAATTTATATCTCTACATTACAAGATAAGTTTAATTACTATATTACTTTTACTCGCCTAAGGTTTTAGATCAAGTAAAACTAGAAGTCCTATATAAAGAGGTAGCATCAATACTTTTGAGGTATAAGTTATTAAGATTCCTTTATCCTCTTTTTATTCTTCATAGTATTCCTTACTGGCTTAAGCATCGTAGTGTTTCCCTAGAGTCCACCTCTGAGCCTTTCTTATCTTGATTGTTTTGCAAGATTTTCCCTCAACATCTTCATTATTATATCAACAATTAGCACTATCTGTAGAAACTGAACATTCTCATGGCTTAGCAATAATCATGATCTTTTTGTCAATTCAAAATAAAGCCTATGGTGACTCAAGTGACTGACTCCGCTCTTATCACTTAAACTCTTTCAACGACTGTAAGGTCCTAGCCTGACCCTATGACACCTTGTTCTACGGTAATAAAGGGGCTCATTTCTATGGTCATAACCATGGTACCCATACCACTTAACTTCCCATATGTTTTCCCTTATTTTCAAACACCTTTTACTCCAACTCCTTGGCCTCAACCACCGAACTACTTTCAGAATCTCTTAACCTCCTAGTTGCCCTTACCGCAACAAATGTTCACTAAGCTTGACCCAAATACTTATGCACTAGGGAGCCTATCATCACCTAGTGTTCTTAATGCTAGAACAACCATCCTTAATGCATCCACTATCAACCTGCTAATCATCGATCTGACAAACTGCCTGTAGCAATAACACCATATGCTTCCCAGATCGATTTGTAAGGTCATTATTTTGCCTAATTTCAAGCATTGGCTGGCTTGATGGCTACCCAATAGGTCTTCATTGAACAGCAACTTCGAAAAGAATTAGCGGCTCAACAAGTCATTATCCAACAGCAACAGCAGCAAATTAATCAACTTTTGCAAGTATAATCTTATCACAAAATCAGTTACCTAGCAGATCTAACACTAAGAATCGCAGCCCGAATATTAGGTGCCACAACATAAACACTAAAAACCAACAAATAGGTTGAGAAAATGATGAGAACCAAGAAAGTTCATATTCTACACCCGATTATGATCCATACAAGAAATAAGAGACGCAAGTTATCACCCCAAGATTTCTTACTGGCTGATCAGGTGGCAGCCCTTCATCAAGAAGCTAAAAACCTAAAACAGCCTAAGAAAGATGATTGAGAGTGGTTAGAAACTGAGCATAATCATCTATCCTTGGTTGTTTGCCAAGTATTAGTTCCCAAAAGGATCAACCTCTCGTTAGACACCTATGATGGCAAGGCAGACCTGGTAGATCATTTGAATCACTTTCGAGAGTTCCACAATCTTTAGGATGTACCTGATGCCGTTCAATGCAAGATATTCCTGATTACCTTAAGAGGGCCGACCCAAACTTGGTGGTATTCCTTGAAACCAGGGTCTATCATAAACTTTGATAAATTGGGTCGACAATTTTTAGCCAATTGAAGTAGTTGTAGAACGGCAGTCAGCCTAATAGCTGTCAAGCAAAACCCAGATGAAACTCTTCTGGAATATGTCAAGCATTTTAATGTAGCTACGTTGGAAGTTAAAGATATTAATGATGAATGGGCAATCTAAGCGTTTATCTTTGGGGTACACCATAAGCATTTGAAGTATGCCTTGATAGACGCTTAGCCAGTGAAGCTATATCAGCTTTACGAGAAAGCATAAAAGTATACTGATGCTAAAGATATTAAGATTATGAATCGTAAATTCAAATGGCTTGACCGAGATCTATGGAGAGATCGCTTTAGATGAAACTTTAAAAAAAAAGAACAGTTTCCCTAAAAAAATAAAGCAGATAGCCACTAAGATAGTAAATTAGGATCAGATCAGAATCAAGCGCAAATAAGAAAGAATAGAGATTAAGCACCGCTATAAAATAAGTATAGGTCCTACGCACCCCTTAACACCAGTAGAAAGTAGGTTCTACATGCCATCATGAGGGATGGCTTAGTAGAACAACCCCACCTATAAAGGCGAATAAAAACCATAGGAACCCGCAAAAGCATTGTGACTTCCATGATGATGCTGGCCATATGACAGAAGAATGCATTAGCTTAAAAAACTCCACTAAAGCATTGATCCAAAAAAGAGAAATCAAGCATTTTATGAAGAAAGATAATAAAGAGTCACGTTAATAACCTAACCGACGTTAAGATAAGGCAGCAAGGAAACGCCCAATTATGGGAACAATTAATGTGATTATCGGGGGTAATGAAGGCTAGGCGACCAGTAAGTCCAAGAGAAAGTCGCATTTATGGTCTGTAATGCTAGTAGATACATACCCAAAAAGGATGAAACAAGATAACTGAAGAGTAACGTTTAGTGACGATGATGGTAAGTTGGTTTTACTTACGTGGAAGAATCTTATTGGTTGTCATACTCATAAATTAACATTTTCTTAAAAAAAATCACATTCTTTTAACATAAAAAAACTATAAAATAACATTAACATAAAATTTTAAGATATAATTTGGAGATAAATTTTGATCTTTTTTTCCAAAAGGAAAAATGCTTTCTTTTGTTGGTTGAACCTGCGGTGCAAGTTTGATACAAAAACAAATTCGGATTATAAAAATGGGTAATTCAAAAACCAATGTTATTTGCTTAGATGCAATTTTTTTAGGATTATTTTAGACTTTTTTATCTGATTCTAATAATTTAGTGTACATTATTCAATATGTTCTTGGCAATTAATGCAAAAATAAGGGGAAAATGATTAATATAAAATTTTGAAAAGTAAATCATGCATTGGCATTAGCTTTCTTTAATCTTGGAATTTTAGGGAAATAGATTTTTGCTATGTTGCTTGGACTCGGGATGAATGTCAGATACAAGTACATATCTGATATAGGTATACTTAATTTTTTTTCTAAATTTTTTTATATATTTGGAAGATCACACCCAATACTTATATCCAAATCAATAATAGATAACGGGAACTACCTGATTATCATATCAGCCATTATAGGGAATTACCATGTAGATCAAATATTGATAGACAACGGTAGTGCAGTAAAGATTCTTCAATGGGATGCCTTCCAGAAAATTGGATATGGAATTATATCCCTTACTACCTATATATGGGTTAGCCAACCAATCTATATCGATAAAGGTCTCCATCACCATACTGGTCACTCTTGGTGATAGAGAACATACGACCACTGTAATGTTGACTTCCTGGTGGTTGATTTGCCATTAGCATACAATGCATTCTTGGGCGACTCATATGTATTGTCTCACAGTTAAATTTCTTATAGCCATGGGAGTGGGATACATGAAAGTCAATCAGTCAATTACTTGACGCTACCATCTAATGTTTCTAGAAATGACTCAAAAACTTTAGAATACAACTAATGAGCATACAAAAGCCCTAATCAAAAACACGTTGACAGTGAATACAATAACACCAACCAACCTCAGCAATTTAACTCTCGAGATTCTGGATATTAGAGATGATTTCTACCATTGAAAACCTAAACCAGCCGAGGAGGTAATGGTGATATCATTGTGCCTATTAGACCTCGACTTGTCTACAATAATTGAAAGCTCGCTGGAGCCAAGGGCTAAGAATAACTTGATTAATTTCTTGCGACTCCATACGTATGTCTTCGCTGGTCAATAGTAGACATGCCGGGCATTGACATAAATGTGATCATGCACATGCTAAATGTTGATCCCTGAGCCAAACCAGTATAACAGAAAAAGAAGAGGTTTGCTCCTAAAAGGATTCGATGATTAGGGAAGAAACATATAAGCTTTTGACCATCGGATATATACGTGAGGTGATGTACCCTAAATGGTTAGCCAATGTAATCATGGTTAAAAAGTCAAATGAAAAATTAGGATGTGCGTAGACTTTATCGACCTCAACAAGGATTGTTTTCCTTTACCGACAATAGATCACTTCATCGATTCTTCAGCAAGTCATCAGTTCTTTTCTTTCATTGATGCCTTTTTTGGGTACAATTAAATAAAGATGAACCCATAAAATGAAGCCAAAACATCATTCGTCTCAATAGATGGTATATTTTACTACAAAGTCATGCCCTTTAGACTTAAAAATGCAAGGTCAATGCACCAGCGTCTAGTGAATAAAATTTTTAAAAATCAAATCAGGTAATCCATGAAATTTTATGTTGATGATATACTTGTAAAAAGTGCATCGATCGAGCAACATATAGTTGACCTAAAGGAAACCTTTAAAATCCTATGAAAATATAATATGAAATTGAACTCGATAAAGTGCGCATTTAGGGTAGCTACAAGAAAGTTTTTAGGCTTTATGGTGCCATCCAAGGGATCGAAGCAAACTCAAAAAAATATAAGCTATATTAAAAATGACTCCTCCCAAGTCGACAAAAGAAGTACAACGACTAACAAGAAGAGTTACTGTACTTAACCGTTTTGTTTCAAAGTTGGTTGTTAGATGTCTCCATTTCTTCAAACTGCTAAGAGTGGCAACCCACTAAAAATGGACAGCGGAATGCCAAATGGTATTCGATTAATTAAAGCAATACCTACGCTCACCTTAATTATTAGCAAGCCCTTAACCTGGCACACGACTGTTCATATATTTGGCGGCTTCAAACAAAACAATAGCGGTTGTCTTAGTAACGAAAGAAGAATGGACTCAAAGACCAGTATACTATGTCAATAGAGCACTTCAAGCTAGCGAGATCAATTACACAAAGATCGAAAAACTCATCTATGCACTCATTATAGCTTTCAAAAGGCTTCGTCAATATTTCCAAGCACATCTTATTACAGTATTAACAGACCATGTTATAAAAGACATGCTACAAAAAGTTGATTCTGCAAAAAGGATGATCAGATGTCACATAGAATTGAGTGACTTTGGGTTAACCAATAGTCCCAAAATGATAATCAAAACACAAGCATTAGCAGACTTCATCGCTAAATGCTTTTTCTTGCACTTCGCTGAACCATCAAACACTATCAAAGAAACATCATCACTAGTAGGCTAAGACAAAAAATCTATAGCCAAATGAAAGACTAATGGCAACTCTATGCTGACAGCCCATTGAGGAAAGAAAAATCAAGAGCAGGTATTCTCCTTATTGATCTCGACAGTCATGAATGGCATTAGGCTTATCTTTGTAATTTGTGGCCTCAAATAATGCAGTAAAATATGAAGTGCTGATAGTAAGGATTGAGCTCGCTAAAAGCTTGAACGCTACTCACCTAAAAGTTTTTACTGACTCACAGTTAGTGGTGAATTAGATCAATAGAGAATATGAAGTCAAAGATCATACCCTAGCCGAATATCATTAAATGGTCTCTAAACTCATTAAGACCTTTGATTATATTATTTTTCAAAGAATACCTCATAAACAAAATACTAGGGCCGATGCAATATCTAAAATGGCAAACAGTTTGGAAATTAATCAGAAAAGGTGGATTCTTTTGGAATCCGTTGGATCGTCAACCTATGATTAGCATTTTTTTAAATAAGCTCGAATGATGAAGATGGCTGTATGAAAGAGCTGAAGGCCTTTCTACAAGAAAACATTGTGCCTAACACCCCGCTGCAGAAAAGACAACTTAAAGAAAAGCCATCCAAGTACATGTTAATCGATAAAATTTTATACAAAAAGTCTTTCAATTACCCTTTATTCAGGTGCCTCGACCAATACAAAGTAGAATACGTATTAAGAGAAATCACGAAGGCATTTGCAAAAATCACTTTCGTGGGAGGGCGTTATCACAAAAAGCTCTAAGGCAAGGGTTTTATAAAGGATGCTAGCAACTTAGTTCGAAGATGTAAGAAGTGCCAATGTTTCGCTAAAATCCCAAGACAACCTGCCGAGGTAGTCAAACAAATTTTCAGCCCCTGGCCCTTTTGCATATAGGGCATTGACATATTGGGCCCATTCTCGCTTGCCACAAGTTAACGTAAATTTTTTGGTTATTGTATGTGATTAGTTTATAAAATAGGTTAAAGCAGAACATGTGGCCACAAACCATGGAAAGCTTTATCTAGAAGTTTCTCATGTATCGATTTGAAATTCCTTATGCTATCATCGCAGATAATGGAAAACAACTATTTGTCAATAAATTACAAGATTTTGCACAAGGTTTCACATAAACTTTATACACAGTTTAGTTATGCACTTGCAATCCAACGACCAAGTAGAAGACATGAATAAAAACATACTTCAATCGCTTAAAAAGAGATTAGATGATGCAAAAGACATATGGGCAGAAGAGACAGCCAAAATATTATGGGCCATTAGAACCACTGAATGTTAGGCAATTGGAGCTACGCCTTCAGTCTTGTGTATGGTCATGAGGCAGTTATCCCAGCAGAGATCGGGGTTCGCAACATTCGGATAACTTTTGTTGATCCCACATTAAATGAATCCTATCCTAGGGTAAATTTGGATCTACTTGAAGAAAGTAGAGAGGATGTCATAGTACGCATGGCAATCAGGGCACATCAAGTGTCGAGGTATTACAACAAAATAGTGGAACACAGATAGTTTCAAGTTGGCAAGCTATTCCTATGAAATTGTGAGGTGAGTCGACCTGTCGGCGAAAGAAAAAAGCTATCCTTGAACTGGGAAGGATCGTATCAAATTGTAAAAGTGATAGGATTCAAAGCCTATAAATTAATTGACATGAAATATTTACCTAACATATGGAACGCTATCCACTTTAAAAAGTATTATGTATAAATAATTTTTATGCAATAAAATCTTTTGAAGTAAACATTCATTCATTTAAAGGCTACTCTGCAAAACAAGACCTCCCACGATCTCCATAGACCTCACACGATCTCTACAAATAAACACCTCTCATGATCTCTAAACACCTCTCATGATTTCCATAGACCTATCACGGTTTCCATAAAATAAGACCTCTCACGATCTCTCATAAATATGACCTCACACGGTCTCAACAAAGTGGGACCTCTTGCAGTCTCAATGAAAGGCCTCACGTGGTCCGGATAATAGAATCTTATATAAATTTGAATATTACACATGTTTATTCAAATTTCATTTTTACTAAAAAAAGTTACAAATTTTCATAAATACAGAAAGCTTTTTTATAGGTAATCTTTAACAACCCTAACAAGAAGAAGCTGGATGTCCCTACTCATCAGCATCCTCACCTGACTCTTTATATTCAGCTTCATCTTCTGCAGCGGGTGTAATAAAAGTAGAATCCGTGGCATGCCTTTCCTCTACTTGTTGTTGTGATGGCATCAACACATCAAAGTTCAGGGGTAAGATAATAAGTTATGAAAACTTAATATCTCTTAAGTCCAATGGCACCCGAAGAAGCTATACACTATAAAGAGCACTCGGACAGTATTTGCCACAATAAGCTATCATCTGGTCAAGCAAGGCATCCTTTCGTGAAGCAAGTTCCCTTTGAATGCGAGCTTCTACACCCTCTAATTGCATCTTGAGTTTGAAAATTCTGGCCATAGCAGGTATTAGTTTAGAATTTCATGTTGCATAAGCCTACTGCGGCTTCTTTAAATCTTTGGATAGCTTCCTTATTTCAACGTTTGCTGATTCAAGCTTTGTCCTCATCTCTTCCGAGTTCGTTTTCAATTTTGCCATTTCTTCTTCAGCCTTTTTGGCACGATCTTTAGCTATTCCTTTCTCCTTGGTCAGCTCGTTCAAGCACGCTCGCCTTAGCCTTATTTGTCGTCACCTTTTTTTGGGGATTATCATGTGCTATTGAAATGTCTCGCATTTGACGAGTAAGGGTAACTTGAGTATGCAAAGCCTGTAAAATGTAATGGTTAACAATGAATATGAACAGATAGATCGTAGTTAATAGAAGCAATAAACTCACCTCTACTATACAAGTTAAAGTGGACTGGATTTCTCGTTGCCAAAAACTTTATATCAGCCGTATAAGCAACCCTATTTTCCCACCTATAAGCGACCATATTGTTGCTCAGTATTCCAGACTCAATTCTGTGTTGTTCCTCTAAGGATGTAAGTCAATGACCTTTGGAGAAGACCCGCTTCCCCCTTCTAAAAAACGTGCAGACCTGAGGGGCAAGGTAGTTGGAGGTCCTGCTAACAAATACCTCAGTAACCGAAGTAGTCTCTACTCGACTAAAAGTAACGATAGTAGCTTCAACAGTAGAAGATCCACCTATAGAAATAACCCCAACTTCAATCATACTTATAGGTGAAGGCTCTACAGTAACACTTTTCTGTGCCGATGGCTTATCTTGGTTATCTCTCACCTTTCTCTTTCCCTTACTTTTTAATTAGGCAGCCATTGCTCTGCTAGCTTGAAAGCAACTAACGAGGCGCGTATAGCAGGGTCCATACCTATAGAAGCAAATAACGAATTAAAGTTAGGAAATACTAAGTTTTCAAAGAAGAACATTGTCAACATATACCCTTTACAGTTGAGTTAACTGAAGCCTTTGTTGGTACTTTGAAGTTTTTCTCCAACACTGATTGTTCTTCTACATTCACTTTACTTGTAGTTTCTCCTTCTGTCTTAGGCAATCTAATAGAACTGGCCTCTTGTTGGGGCAACTTGTGAATGGTAGTAACTTATTGGAATGATCCAAATGAAGACTGAACTTCTGCAAGTACAGATCGTGTTAGAATATAGTAATTTTTTTGCTTATATAGCAGAAAAAACATCTCACCTTGTATCATCAAGCGTCTTACACTTTTTCTCTTGGTAGGGCGATCACCTTCCTCTGACAGATTAGTGGGATTAACACCTAGGCAGTACTCTTGAATTTTTCTTAAAGTCAAGTATTCCCTATACTTAAATTGACAATCACAAAAATATTCCTTCTGTTGCACTCAAATCAACTTTTAAGTTGCTCATTGGGGAGCAGGA
>JBBYHO010017693.1:0-12668 GCA_038382025.1 Adansonia gregorii
ATGATTAATTCAAAAGTCTAAATTCGTAATCTGATATGTGTTTTAATCTTTCTTTATGCAAAGAAACGAGTTAAAATCGAGTTTTGGATCAATGGTAGATGAGTAAAAAATACTTGGACCATGAAAATAGCTTGCATGTCTCGATACATTGCATAATGTATGGATACATTTGGTCCAAAAACCTTGTGTGCATCGATACAATGAACATTGTATTGATACAATGATCAATGTATCGATACTTGAACCATTGTATCGATACTATGAACCACTATATCGATACTTGTTGATATGTATCGATACATTCTTTTACAGAATGCATGTTTTGGTCTTGGCATGGTCTAGTATAGATATATGAGGTCCGGTATCAATATAAAGGCTTAAGTATTGGTACATCTACATGTTGTATCGATATAAATAGGGACATTTCAAATTTTTGGCGCGTTTAAGCATTGTATCGATACATGAGAATCATGTATCAATACATTCAAGTAAAATTATGAATTTTCTCATATCTTTTGTCCCTGGATACCTTGGACTATGTCATTCGATGCCACATCTTTGCATTTACCTCTGATATGATTCCTAGTCCTTCTTGATTTCGCTGGGCGACATCGACCCCTCTTACATCCATGCTCCAAATTGCTAAAAAATTACTCGGACAAAATAAGATGTCTATAATAAATAAGTTAAAATCCAGTTTTTGATCAATGGTAGATGAGTCAAAAATGTTTGAACTGTGGAAAATTAGCCCGATTGCTAAAAAAATTAGCCTGGACAAAAAAAAATATGTCTACAGCTACCCCTTTTTAATCATTGCTGAAAATTCAGAACAGGGCAAAGTCAAATAAACACTATTTTGTTCAGGGTGGAACGATGCTCCCCAGGTGTTAGGTTTTCTAAGGTTTGACCCTTTAGGTAGGTATAGAGTAATGTGGATTTTTTATGTGGGTACCACCAGCTTGTGTGGACTTTGAGTCAGGTGCCTTCAGCTTGTGTAAGCTTTGGCTTAAACTTGGTGCCACCAGCTTGTGTGGGCTTTGAAAAGGGTGCCACTAACATGTGGTCTTTAAAGAGGCACCACCGACTTGTGGGCTTTTAAGGGGTGCCACTGGCATATGGGCTTTAAAAGGGTGTCACTGACTTATGGGCTTTTAAGAGGTGCCACTAACTTGTGGGCTTTAAGGGGTCCCATTGACATGTGGGCTTTAAAGGGTGCCACTGAAATATGGGCTTTTAAGGGGTGCCATTGACTTGTAAGCTTTTAAGGGGTGCCATTGACTTGTGAGCTTTAAGGGGTGCCACTTACTTATGGGCTTTAAAGAGGTGCCACTAACTTATTGGGTTTTAAGGGGTGCCACTGACTTGTGGGCTTAAAAGGGTGCCACTGACTTGTGGGCTTTGTAGAGGTGCCACTGACTTGTAGGCTTTAAAAAGGTTGCCACTAACTTATAGGCTTTAAAAGGGGTGCCACTAACTTGTGGGCTTTTAAAGGGTGCCACTAACTTATGGGCTTTAAAAGGGATGCCACTGACACGTGGGCTTTTAAGGGGTGCCACTGACACGTGGGCTTTGAAAAGGGTGCCACTGACTTGTGGGCTTTAAAAATGTGCTGACAACATTTTTTTGATAAAACTTCTAATGCAAGTTTTTCTTAACAAAGGTTCGTGACAAAATTTCCTAATGAAAGGGTTTTGACACTAGTTCTTGACAAAATGCTTGACAAAGCTTCTAACGAATATTCTTAACAATTTTTTTTACGATAGTTTCTGTACAACAATTTTTTGACACTAGCCCTTCGATAGTAGTTGCTTGATAAAACGGGTTTTAACATAAAATGATGAGAAGAAATGGACCTTACCTGAATGGCACTTGGTTTGCGAAGCTTAGAGTTCTTACTAGGAATTCTTTAGAGGTTCAGCAAACCTGCCTTGAAGTGATATTGTAAAAATGATGATATAAGATGGTAATATGAATGCATGATGTGGAATGCTATCATGATTGCATGATGTGAAGTCTAATAGGGAGATAACCATAATTTTTCTTGTACGTCAGTAGGACTCTCTTAGGGATGGCAATTTCTTTTTGATGCGACTATAGTAAAAAATTTTCCTAATCCCATTGGGGATTATAAGCTGTCCCAGCTCCATTATGGATATGAACAAAAATTTAGTCCCAAGAACTTAGACAATTGCATTTCTTGATTTAGAAGGCTCAATTATTTTCCTGACAAATGGAAGGCATTGTCAACAATTTGGAGACTGTTTGCCTAATTACGTTGATGTCTTTGGTTTCGATAGGATTTTGATAGAACGCATGGGTTAATTTTTGGTTAGCTTAAAATGGTTTTTCCTGATATGTGGCTTGTGAGAGCAAGAAATGGTTTGGTGTATGGTCATGCCAAGCGAGTGCTTGGATGTGAAAAGTGCATGATCTTGATGATCAGAGCGTGAGCAGAGTTTCTTATGCTTTTCTTTTCCTTTCAATGTAATATCAAGATGCCCTGATACATATTCCAGTTGATTATCAAACATTATCAGTTAAATAATAAGTACAATATGAATTATACAGGGGTTAAAAGAAACAAGGTAATATTTATTCATGACAATAAAGAGACATAAATCAATATACTATTTGACAAGCAATTGATAAGGTAGCAAGAAAAATGATCTTTTGTGTAAAAAATGCCTCTAACAATCATGACATGGATGTCCCTTAGGTGCTTTTTAGAATCTTTCTCGAACAATGAATGTGCCGAGCATGAGTTGATCTTCGAAAGATCTCTAGGATTGCTTTGCATTGTCTTATAGGTAATCTTAGTTTATTCCCCATCAAAATTAATCTTCTCAAGTTGCCCTTAGGGGTTTTCAACTACAGTTAGGTTGGCTGCCCAAAACCCTTTTCAGATTTTTATCTGGACCCTTTTTTGTTTTCTTTTATTTTTTTATTTTTTTGTTTTTTGTTTTTTTTGCTATTTTTTTGTTGTTTTTTTTGAAGAATGAAACTTTTTCAGGTCGCCCTCTACGCATCCATTTTTGACAAGATTAGGGCATCTTTAGAGAAGGCTTGCTGCACGACATATGGTACTTCCCAATTAAGGGTCCATTTACCCCGTGCATCATTGTGAATTGGGAGGATTTTCGTCAATACCAATTTGCCTGGGTGAAATATTCATGGGTGCATCTTTTTGTTGTGGCCTCTCATCATACGTCTTTGATACACTTGACCATGACAGATGGCCCTCATGTATTTTTCCTCGATAAGGTTGAGCTGGTCATATTTGTTCTTGACCCACTTAGATTCTTCAAGTTTAATTTCCATCAAGACTTTGAGAGAAGGGATCTCGACTTCGATAGGCAATACAGCTACCATCCCATAGACAGAGAAATTGGGGTAGCACCTGTGGAAGTGCGAACTGAGGTTCGGTAGGCATGAAGGGCAAAGAATACCTTCTCATGCTAGTTTTTGTAAGTCTTAACCATTTTTTCAACTATTCTTTTAATGTTTTTATTGGCTACCTTGACTGCCCTATTCATCTTTGGGCGATAAGGGACAGAATTATGATGTTGGATCTTGAACTATAAGCAAACCTCTTGCATAATTTTATTATTTAAGTTGCTTGCATTGTCTGTGATGATTTGGTTTGGGAAGCCATATTTACAAATGATGTCCTGCTTAACAAACTTACAGGCGGTCGATCTAGTGACATTAGCATACGAGGCAGCCTCCAACCATTTGGTGAAATAGTCGATCACTTCCAAGATAAAATGATGCCTATTGGAAGCTTTAGGGGTGATTGGCCTGATCACGTCCATGCCCCACATAGAGAAGGGCCATGGGGCCATCATGACGTGAAGTGGCACTAGAGGGGCATGGATATTGTCAGCATAGATTAGACACTTATGTCATTTTCGAGCATAATTGATGCAGTCTCTCTCGAGGGTTAACTAATAATAACCCGCTCTCATGATTTGCTTGGCCATCCGATGTCCATAGGCATGTGTGCCATAAATCCCTTCATAAACTTCTTTTAAGATCTTTTGACCTTCAAGAGTGTCAACGCATCTGAGCAATACTTGATTGTGACTCTTTTTGTACAAGATTTTTTCATCGAGAACAAATCCCATAGCCAGCCTTCTAATAGTCCTTTTATCAATCTTGATTGTATGTTTGAGATATTGCTGATCCTTGATGTAACGAAGGATGCCATAGTACCATGATAGGCCATTTTTCTCTTTTTTGACACTAGGACAATGAATCAGAGTTATGTAGATGCTCATCTGTATAGGAGCGATGTCTGACTCCTAGTTGACTTTAGACGTGGATAATAAGGCAGCTAAAGCATCAGCTATTTAGTTCTCTTCTCGAGGTAAGTGTCGAAAACCGACATCATTAAATTCTTTCTTGAGCTATACTATCAGCTTCCCATACTGCATCAGCTTGGCATCGTGAGTTTGCCACTCTCTTTTCAATTGGTAGATAACTAGGGCCGAATCACCAAACACCTGTAATATCTTAACATTCCTTAAAATGGCTGCTTGAAGCCCCATGACACAAGTTTCATACTCTACGATACTATTCATGCAGTCAAAATTTAGCCTTACTATGAATGGATAATGATTCCTATCAGGTGACATCAATATTGCCCCAATTCTGTGTCTTGGAGCATTTGATGCTTCATTAAAATACATCTTCCAGGATTGATCATGGTTGAAGATGTCTTCGTCTTTAGAAATGCACATTAGATCTTCATCTGGGAAGTCAAAATTTAAGGGTTCATAGTCGTCTGCCGCTCGACTTACCAAAAAGTCAGCAATCACACTGCCCTTGATGGCCTTTTGACTTAGGCAATGTCATAATCAGAAAGCAGTACTTGCCATCTAGCTAGCCTTCTTGACAATGTAGGGGCTTCACATGGATACTTGATAGGATCGAGCATTGCAATCAACCATATGGTGTGATACAGCATGTACTGCCTGAGTCTTTTGGCTGTCCACATTGAAGCACAGCATAACTTCTCGACTATAAAGTAATTGCACTCGCATTCCATGAACTTTTTGCTTCAGTAGTAGATTGCTTGTTCCTTCTCTCCTAACTCATCATGCTGTCCTAATACACAACCCATAGACTTGTCAAAGACTACCAAGTAAAGGATTAAAAGTCGACTGGGCACTGGCGGTAACAACACTAGTGGGCTTAACAGATAATGTTTAACTTTATCAAAGGCTTCTTAACATGCCTCTTTCCATTTTCCTAGATTTTGTTTGCGAAGGAGCTAAAAAATGGGGTCACATTTGTTAGTGAGCTGGGATATGAATCTAGCAATGTAGTTTAGTCTCCCTAAAAAACTTTTCACATCCTTTTAGGTTTGAAGTGGTGGCATATCTTGAATGGATTTGACTTTGTCTGGATCAATTTTAATCCCTTTTTGCTAACTATATAGCCTAAAAGCTTACCTAAAGTGACTCTAATGATACACTTGGCAGGATTTAATTGGAGTTAAAATTTTCATAGTTGTTAAAAATGTTTCTGAAGGTCTGTGACATGCTCATCCTCTTTCGTTGACTTGGTAATCATGTCACCAACGTAGACCTTAATTTCTTTGTGCATCATTGCATGGAATAGGGCTATCATTACCCATTGATAGGTTACCTCAGCATTTTTGAGACCGAAAGGTATGACATTATAGCAAATTGTCCCCCCACATGGTTACAAAAGTTATTTTTTCCATGTCTTCGGGTGCTATCTTGATTTGGTTGCAGCTTGAGAATTCATCCATGAAGGAGAACAAAGAATTCTTGGTTGTGTTATCTACTAAAGTGTCGATATGGGGTAGTGAAAAGCTATCCTTAGGACAAGCTCGATTCAAATCTCGATAATCAATATACATTCATACTTTACCATCTTTCTTTAGGATTGAGACTATATTGGTAACCCATTATGGATATTTGGCTACTCCAATAAACCCTGCATCAAACTGCTTCTTGACTTCCCCTTTAATTTTAAGAAGCATTTTTGGCTTCATCCCCCTTAACTTTTGCCAAATTAGTTTGCATTCAGGCTTGATAGGAAGCTTATAGACCATTATATCAGTGTCTAGTCCTAGCATGTTTTGATATGACCAAGCGAATACATCTTGATATCTCTGGATTAGGTCCATCAGCTTGGTCCTAGTTGTCGACTTTATTAAGGTCTTGATTTTAACCTCTTTTTGATCTTCCTGAGTACGCAGATTTAATACTTTCGTGTGGTCTTTATGGGGCATGATTTGGTTCTCTTCTTGCTCAACTAATTGTAAGAGGTCTGGTGGTACGGAGCTTTCTTCGAAATCTTCCTCAGGATCGACTTCACTAGTGCAAATTGACTGTTCAAAATCGATCTTCAAAGACTCATTAGACACATCCATGTCACTGTTATTAGGACACCTGAAAGGGCAAAGAAATAAACATTGTAAAAAACACATATGCAACTAAAGGATTTGGATAAAAATGAGGACAAAAGAGTAAGAAAGATAACAAATTGAAAAGTTATACAAAATATGGAATGATATATGCAAAAGTCATTTCATTGATGATTTTTTATAAAAAAATGCCCCTTACATAGCACACCTATCTTTCTTTGTGTGAGGGCAGGTAGGTTTTCATTTCTTGACGTTACATGAAAGGGACAGGAAAAGCGCAGAAGGCTTTTGTCACGACCCTATCATCAAAATCAGGTCTTAATGGAACAACACGAATTTTGTGGCTCAGTATCTTGGAGATAGAGGCTGTTAAGTGCCCTGTTTATGATTATCAAGACATCTTTAGCCTTTTGGTCTTTCGATTGGCTTGGATCAATTCGATCTCCCAAATGAAATATCTCATGGAGAGACAAAAACATTGTCTGCTTCGACTCCTCCTTTCGACCTAATGATCGTGTCATCTCCTAGCTGCAAATCCTCTTTTCTTGTTGCTTTCTTGAGTGCGCATTGGCCTTAAATCCTAAGCCCTTTTGTTGGCTTGAGTGGTGACTTGTAGGGCTCAGGCCATCCCTTGTAGATTTTTGCCAAGCCATTTTCCAACCAAGGAACCTTTACCAACAATTATTTTTAAACCTAAGTGGGTACTCTTTGATAAGTGGGGTTCAACTATTGGCAATCTTTCTCCCACAAATGTTGCATTAATGAACTCAAAGGATTGGAAGGATAATTTTAGTGCATCTTCATTAGGCTCTACATAAATATCCTCAGTGAAAGCAGTGGCAATCATTTTTTTCAGCCCTGATGTTGACTACTTTGTCATTTATCAAAAATTTGAGCTTCTGATGAAGAGAGGATGGGACAGCTTCGGTGGATTATATCCACGGCTTTCCTAATAGGCAGTTGTAAGAAAGATTAATATCGATAACTTGAAAGTCCACTTCATATGTACATAGGTCGATCTAAAGCTGGATTATGATATTTCCAATTACTCCATGACATGTTCCATCAAAAGCTCGGACTATAGTGTGGCTACTCTTGATGTTGAACTGATCGACAGGGAATTTGCTTAATGTAGTCATGGCATAAGATTAAAGGCTGACCTATTATCTATGAGTACTTTAGGCAAAATGTGTCCCTTGTAGTGGGTAGCGATATGTAGAGCTTTATAACTGCCCTTGCCTCTAAGTGGGATCTCATCATTAGTGAAAGAGATATAATTATCGACCATGATGCTGTTCACTAGCTGATCCAACTTGTCCATAGGGACGTTCGAGGGTACATATGCTTCATTTAGCACCTTCAGTAATGTATTTTGGTGAGCCTCTGAATTAAGAAGTAGAGATAGCATAGAAATCTTTATAAGTGTTTGCTTAACTGGTCTATAATGCAGTATTCCCTATGCTTAATAAACTTGAGAAACACCCTGGCTTCTCTTTCACTTACTGCTTCTTTGACTTTCTCAGGCTTGAAATTCTTTGCTTAGGCCTGAGTGGTACTGGTGCTTGGAAATGCATCAACCTTTTATTTTTCTTGAGCTAAGGGAGCACAACACCTACCGCTATGTGTTAAATAACTAACTCTTGATAGTTCCATTATAGCAGTTGAGGGAGTTAGTTCTTCGATCATCACTACCTGATTCTCGTATTTCCATGAAATAGCTTTGTTGCTCTTATACGATAATGGTTTAGGTACTTCTACAACTAACTTTACTATAGGTGTTGAAAAACTAACCTCAAAACTCGACTTGCCATAAAGAATAAAAGATCGATTTCTCCTATAAGGTGGCTTCAGGTTTTATTTCCTATCATGTTGATAAACTCAACAGCAGGTGTGATATTATGATAGAATTCTATCTGGCCTTAATTCATCATTCTTTGAACCATGGACCTAAACTCCCTGCATGTTTGTAAAGTATGACCTACAACTATGTGAAAGTCACAAAAGTTGTCAAGATCGTCTTCTAATTTTTCTGTTGCATTAAGTAACCCAACTTGAATCAATGCTTGCCAGACAAAAAACATTGGCATCCTTACATCCTCTATGCTTGCCCTTACTTCATCTTTATTCTCAATGTCGATCATGTTTGCAGTTGGCTCAGTCTTGCTTAGTAAAGGATTAGCAGCAATATTTGGTCCCCGATTCATCCCAAACTGCAAGACTTTTGAGTTAATTAGATTTTGCACATTTCATTTGAAAGATATGTAGTTTCCAATGTCATGCCCTGCTGCCCTAGCATGGTATTCACAATGGGCGTTAGGGTTGTACCATTGCAGGTATGGTGGCTTTTTTCTGGGATATAGATTGGGGCCACTAAATGATTTAAAACTCCTTATAGGTGATAGGGATGGGATCAAAATGTTGTCTTTATGGATTTGCCCTTCAATTGCCAAGTGCATTATTGGTTGATCAATTGGTGCTTTGGTGAACTTACAGAGTGTAGCTTTGCGATGGGTTGGATAGGATTGCAAAGGATGGGTTGTAGGTTATGGCATTAATCGACTGAGAGGGGATGGTGATAGGGCGAGAACACAGCATGCTTAGGTAATGAGGGTCGGGTATTTGACATCATTTTGGCTAAGATGTGCTAGCATAACTTACGGCATTAGCCTCTCTTTCCTTTTTTTTACTTGTAATAGGCTTCTTGCTTAATCCAGACAGTTCCCCGACTGACATTCTACCACTCTTATCGCTGCGTCAATCATTTCTCCAGAGAGGACAAGGTCTACGAATTTCTTGGTGGCATTTCCTACGAGCTTCTCGTAATAAACAGTGCGTATGGTGTGGATGAAAGTGACTATCATCTCTTTCTCTGTAAGGGAAAGCTGGACTAGGGCTACTTCTTCTCTTCACTTTTGGGCGTATTGCCTAAAGCTTTCAGTGGATCTCTTCTCAAAATTCATCAAGGAAAGTCAATCTAGTGCCCAATCCAACATGTGCTAGTATTGATTCAGAAAGGCCTTAGCCAAGTCAGCCCATGATTGGATTTTCATATTGCCTAGCTCGATATACCACTGAGCTGCTACCTTAATAAAGCTGTGTTGGAAGCAATGGATGAGGAGCTTTTCATCTTTCTCATACCCGGCCATCTTTCATAGGCACAGTCGAATATGGACAAAAGGGCCAGTGGTTCCATTAAACTTTTCAAACTTTAGGACTTTGAATTTTAAGGGAATGACAAGGTTAGACACCAAAGAAAGCAATTGCGCGTCAAGAGCTTTAAACTTGTCACTCCCCTCGATAGTTTGGAGGCATTTTTCTAGTTACTGGAATTTGTTCACTTCTGTCATAGTCATGGTGCTCTTTTGGCCTTCTATTTTCTATGGTTCCTCAAGGTCAAAGGTTATCGAATCTACTGATAAGACTCCCGTATTCACCCCTTAAACACCGAGAATGAATTAACCTATCGCAACGAGATTAAGGTAGATAACTGGCATAGTCTGAGCGACAGGTGTAGGAGCGGGTCATTGTTCTTGTCTAGTTTCCCCTTGGGCAGGTTCTGGATTATTGGTAGGGGGACTTTCAACATTGGGAGGATCATTCATTGTTTCAGCATTGCTGGCTTACCCTTTTCTTTCATAGAGGCAGTCATTAGTTCCATAAGTTTTGCAATTTAATTTTGCATTTCGTATCGCTGGTGAAGCATCTGGTCCTGTGATTCCTTGATCATTAGCTCAAGTCACTCAATATGAGCTTCATGGTCATTGTCCATGATTTGCTTACGACGTTGTGTGTTGTAGCGATACGTGATGTAAGGTTCCATGTTCCTAATTAATCTCAGAATCCTTTACCCTTTTATGGCCCAATTCTCATATTAGACTTTTTTAAAAAAAATGTATTTATCAATGGACACTTATGATGCAATAACGAGTTAAGATAATGAATGATTGATGCAAGTGCAATGAAAAATGGTGAAATTAAATGTGCATATGCATTGGAGACAATTCATTCTTGGAACAGCTTCATCAATAACATCTTTCATAGAGTCACAAAAGAATTTTTTCTTTTACGACATGATTACATCTGAAAGTATCTAACATGATTACATTTTATAATCACACGATCAAAAAAACCCCAAAGTCATTGCTCATGATCTCCAACAGGTGCAATGTCTTGCCTCATGGATCAAGCTACTTTAATTATGTCATCTGCCTCTCGTTGAGCCATTTGAACTTGTTGAGTAAGGTGCTAATGCTGTTCTTGATAGTTCAAAAGTGCTCGCTCTATTGTTGCCTGCCAATCTAGTTCACATTGCTTGTAAGCCCTTGTTAGTTCATTGATATGACCTTGATGATCCGGAAGAGACTATTCTAACTCCTGGATTCTGTGAATAAGGGCTTCATTTTTTACCCCGATGGCTTTGTATCTCGCATTTGAGCTTCGAGTCATTGATTCCTTCATTGGCAGGTGGAAGTAAGAGCATATGCCCTTGTGAACTTTTTTTGGTTGGTTCTGATTTCCTCCTTTTGCTAATTCAGCTCACGATTGAGAGTGATGACTATCGCTTCCTATTCGACGATGTCTTGCCAATATGTCGGGACTTGTTAGCATTTCTGAGTGTCACATAATCCTTGGCCAGGCTCTCAAGGTTATTTCTGAAGCGATCCCTTTCTTTAATGACTCGATCCATTTCACTGCTCTTAAGATAGATATCCATCTCTAGCTGGCCCTTTTTCTCCTTAAGTCGAGAGATTTCTATAGCAAAGGATGCCTTTTCTCATTCAAACTCTTTCCTAAGTAGCTTGATCTCAGAAGATGATTCCTCTTTTGGGATTTGCAATATCCCACAGTTTGGTGGTGGCAATAGATCGTTGATACGATAGAGTTTCCATTCTTCATATCCAAGCACGGTGGGGCTTTCTCTCTAGTATCTTTCCATATAATGGATCTTCTTCCAAGCTTGGAAAGCTAACTGAACTTTTGCTTTATAATTGGGCTCTGTGTATTCAAAATCCCAATGTCCTAAGTTTTTAAAGAACGGGATGAATTGCTAGCACTAGAACTAATGCAACACCAAAAGAGGAGCATAATTTCTCCATAATCCTAGGAGTGGCAACAAGTGTAGTCTCCACATCTATACACAATCAACTGAGGGAACACCCATAGAGCTCTCCACATGATTTCTTCCTCCTTGACATTTGGTAATTCCTAGACCTAATGCTTTTCTATCTTATATTGATGACATTCTTCTTCTAATGCCATGGAAAGAAGACTGATCTTGAAAAAGACACTTTGCCTGACACTCTATTTTCGAACACAAAGATGACCTAGGAGCCATATCTTGAGCAATGGGGCACACCCGATAAACCTTCATGTTCCTATTCTTTTATAAAAAGTTAAGGGCGCAGATGGTTTCGACGATAATGGCAGAAGTAGGGATGATGTTGCAACATAAGCGAGAAAAGAAATCTGTGACTGCCGCCTCTACATAACCTAAAGTCTTAGGAATATAACAAGCTCGTAGATTGCCAGAACATAGACATCTTAAGCTTTCTTTTGATCAGAAAGATTTATCATTGCCTCTTTCAAGCTGGCCCAAGAGGTGCATTCGCTACTCCCTTTTACTTTAACATGACTGTCAACCCATGCTTTTATGACTTCAAGAATTTGCCTCAACCTCTTCTTGAACGGAGGAGGCGTTAACGCCTTACAGTAAATTCGATCTGACTTGGCCCTTTCTATGTTGAGCAGGGCTGTGTACTCATCAATGGTAGGGACTAAATCTTATTGGTTGAAAGTGAAACATCGGTAGAGCGGATTCAAAAACTATGTCGTTGCTCGCAACAAGCCATCTTCCAACTGAACTCGAAGTAAGAGGGCTATATCCCATCCTTTTTAATGAAGGCTTCTTTTGTGTTGCTCTCTCAAGTGTCCCAAATATGCTTTAGTTCCCAATAATCATTCTGACAAAAATCGATCTTGACCTCTCCATGCATTTTTGAGATATAGTTAGGCTTTAGGATGTCCCCGTCTTAACGTTGGCGACCATCCGACCATGTTTTGATGTTTTCAAAGGATTTGATAATTAAGATAAGTTGTTGCTCCATAAATAATGCCCCTTGCTGAACACCGAACCAGAACAATTATCCCAAAATGATAATAGTCATGATGGTTTTGATGAAATGATGCATGTACCAAAACACAAACAAAGGGAAAATAAGTTAGTGGAACATATAATAAACAAATGTTAGGAAATAAAGAATTTAAGAACATC
>JBBYHO010017724.1:0-12666 GCA_038382025.1 Adansonia gregorii
AGGTGATTAGAATTTTGCAAATCACATCCTACAATGAGAAAAATAAAAGAATCTAATCATAAATCAAATTATGCTTAAATTTTCCCAATAACCAAGATAAATCAATAACTAAGTTTTAATCACTGGATAAAGATCTCATCATAAATAAGCATAAAACATCTCAACTGTAAGACCTAAACTCATTCAAAATAGAATCATAAAAATTCTAAATACACTAAAAAAAGCTTAGAAATATGCATGCAAATACAGGAGAACTAAATGCTATTACCCCCAATGCTACTCAAATATAAAACACCCCTAAACTTAAATGAAGAATTATCCCCAATAAGCAAAATAAATAAGAGTTTAGATTAAGGATATTCCATGTTCAATCTATGAGGTGGTAGAAGAGAGTGTCTAAGCATCTTCATCTTCTTCCTTATTTTTCTCCTCACTAAATTTCTCAATATAGGGTAGTTATGGTAGATGAGGCATTTGAGGGCAATTTTTCATGTTAAAGCCCAATTAATTTTTGAAAAAATGCATTATCTTTTCCATTGCTTGATTATATTCCATTTGACAAGCCATTTTTAATTCAACATTAGCTAGATGTTAATTGATCATTAATCCTGCTTGATGCTAGCTTAATCATGGTGGACTAAATGAGGAATTAGCACTAACATTAGTTGGGTGAGTAGGTAATCCTTGGCCCATTCTACTAATCATATGATAGTCAATGGCTATCTTTGGGTGGAATAGTTCTTCGAAGTCTGCCCATCGAATCTTCACTTTCCACACCAAGAAGTAATCAAGGACGAGAATTATAATCCTTTTTTGGTTGATTGTGCCATATTCATCATTGTTGAATGGACAATTTTATCGTTATCTATTGACTTCCTAGTAAGGATAGAATTAAGCAAAATTACTCAATCTTTGGTGATATCACTTACATGCTTACTAGGAAATAAATTAGCATCTATAAAATGCAACCAAATCTTACCATTTTGATGCAATGCATTGGATTTAAAAGATATGGGTTCACCCTTAGATATCTTCCATTGTGTGTTGGGCTTGCAAAGATAATTTTTCACCTCTTTTCGATCTATATTGCCATAAAAAAACTATGAATACTTTTTGTGTGGAATGTTTAAGCGTGTTACAAAAGTCATTGATGGCTTTGTTGTTTATTGGTACCCAACATTCATGAACAAAAACTTTATTACCTATTTGTTCACAAGCATTAGTATAAAATTCATGAATAATAGGTGAAACAACAAATTTAAGAGGTTTGCAAAATTTTCCCCATCTCTTAGAAGTAATGATATTTTTACTAGCTAAGTAATCTTTGGGAATTAAATTGAAGCCTTTTATGCAATCAAGATTTTTAGATCTCATGTTGGGTCTACTTTTGCAAAACCTTTGCAGACACAAATTTTTGTTAAATGAAGCTCTTACTAGAACTTGTTTTAGTTTGTTTTAGTATCATCTAGTCGTAATTATCTTTATAACAAGAGTTAAGCCTAGATACTAACAAGTTTAACACACAAGCAGCTATCTAAATGATGAGAAAAAATTAAACACCAAGGAAACACTTAAACTTTAAAGCAATTTCAATCTAAATTCAACATTCAATAATATCCACCATGTAAATCTTAATAATCAACTCAATTAATGATATAAAATATTAAACGTTATTGATAATGACAATAAACACCTAATAATGACACCAAACACTATAATCAAAAGTTACCTAAAGTCCAAATCTCTACAATTCCCATAAATGTTGATATGTAAAGTTAAATTAGCTCATAAATGACAAAAATAATGCTTACCCACCTGAAAATTTCATGGAAAATCTTAAAAATCATGAAACTCACTTATTTAGAGTTTGTTAGATGACTTTTAGAGAGAGAAATCATAAATCTGATAAAAAATTAAAAGAAAACTTACTTGAATCATGTATAAGGCAAAGAAATCATGGAGATAAGAGAAAAATTCAAGTAGTTTGGAATTTGGATGGTGATTTTTATGGTGAATGGATGTCTTGGGGAAAAGGGAAAGTGTTGAGAATAGATGAATGGGGTAGTTGACAATAGGCCTTTAGAGGAGTTAAAAACCTAGAAAAATTAAAATAAATTTATATACATTGATCTGGCGCTACAAAACCAATACCTCGATGTCATAGTGCCAACTCTTAACTTAATGGGGTACTACAATACCCTACTCTAAACTTTTTTTTTAATCTTGGTGTTAAAGTGCTAAGAGTCTAGCACTACAACATCGAAACTCGAACTAAATTGGTACTTTTGGGCCCATTCCAATGCCTAATTTTTTTTAAGTTTCTTGCTACAAGAAAAAAATAAAAATTAATAATGTTGAAACTAAAAAAATAAATGAAATAGTACCGTTAATAAAGAAAGAAGAAAAAAAATTTAAGAAACTTTGGTTCCCATCTAAGAAGCACCAGGTTTATAATCATCAACTTGACTATTCCTCAATCATTCTATGTTAACTAAGATGATTGAGGACTTTTCGTAATCAAATCCACTTTTTTATAATGCTTAAGTGTCCACCCATTAAGTTTGAAACTGTGGTTGAAACTCTTATCAACAACTTTAATGGCACTTGTTAACGTTCCACGTGCCCGCCCTTTACAAACTTTAAATAATCCAAATGGCTAAAGTGCGCTCAACTTAAAAAATATGATGACGTTTAACATGAAGAAGTAAAAGACCATCAAAAGAATCACTTATTCGACTAGTCTTGGATGGCACCACGAAGTGACCATAAACTTTGAGTTGCTACCGATCATTTTAAGTTAGGTATGATTGGATGCTTATTGAAAATAATACCAGAGATTTGTTGTTTTGGGTTTGGGAGTTGGTTACATGTGGGGAAGAATTAGCACCCGCATGACGCCCAAAAATCTGTACCATCTAACTATATCTTACTTTAATCTTAATTTTCTTGGTTCTTTTTTTATCATTATTTAAATATAATTCTATCTAATGCATGAAATTTTGTAAAGATACAAGTCCAGGTTTTAATGAAAATTTATCACCTATACACCTTAGAAAGGTGAGAAACATAAGGGTTTATGATGAAAATGATCTTTGGATGAGCTTTAAAAAAAAAAAATCAAATATTTTGTGTTTGGCACTAGAGAGATATTGACACGAAATATCATTTTATGATTTTGAAAATGATCTTTAAAGCATGAATGCCCAAGGTCCCTACAAAACAAAATGTATTCGTAAATTGGAAAAGAAAATAATAAATAAATCCACACAAAATACATGAAAAAAAGGGACAATTGAAACATTTCTGGTAATTATCTTTGATTATCAGTGAATAATCAAGATGATAATGTTGAGACTTAGTCAGATTCAGTGGAAATTTAAGGAAAAAAAGGTTTTGTTGACTCAAGGATATCTCGAGAAAAAAATTTAAATTTTAGAAGGAATGTGAAAAGTGAGGTTGGAGTATCCCCTCAGAAGAGTGGGGTTAGAGTATCCCTAAAGGTGATAATTTGATGTTATTTTAAGGTAAAAGTAGGGTTAGACTATCCTCTCGTAGAAGCGAGGTTGGAGTATCCTAAAAATGAAAATTTGAGGTCATTTTAATGTAAAAGTAGGGTTAGAGTATCCCCTCGGAGAAGTAAGGTTTGAGTATCCCCAAAAATAAAAATCTTTAATGTTAAAAGGAATAGGTCATTTTTTTAAAATAGAGAATCTTTAAAAATCGAGAGCCAAAGGTTTGGGTAAAATATTCCTCTTTTTGTTTAGCCTTGGTCTGACTTTAAAAGGGTTTATGTTACGAGAAGGAGCTGAGTATAGCATAAGGCATTTGAATGCCTCAATAAAACATTTCAAAAATTAGGTTAGGAATAGAGGACAACATCATGTCATTTCTCTTTCTAAATTTATTTGGAGCTTATCCGGAGTCTCGAGAGGTAAACAAGGTACTTTTGGAAAGGTAACTCACGAGGATTAATGTAAAAATGCTTTAAAATCCAGGAAAATAACTTTCTAGGTGGAATTAATTTTAGAATTTTAACCTGTCTTGACACTATCAATGTATGCAGGGTTAAAGGTATGATGGACTTTAAAAAATCATTTTGGATTCATTCAAAATTATTAAAATATGAATAATACCTTTTTAAAAAGGGAATCTTATGAACTCTATGGGAAAAATGTTCTAAGGATTCAAAAAAGTTGTTTGCTAGGTTGAAACAGCCCAAACAATAAATTGCTTATTAGATTAGGGGTTCGAGATAACAAAGATTTGAAAAATCATAACTATTTCATCCAAGGTGATCTGAAGGTAAATAAGACATCGCTAGAAAGGTAAGAAACCTTTCAAGGGAAAAATACCAACATATTCTGAATAAATCATTTATGATTTTTTAAATAATTTTTCAAGACCAGGCCACTGTGCTACCACAACAAAATAGGGGAGGTGTTTAGTATTTTGGTTTTTCTTTAGGTAGAGCTTAGGCCATGGGTGTCACAAATTCATTCCACAATCCTAGAGTAGTTTGGGATGATAGAACAACCCATTAACCATACCACTATGAGGGTGGTTGCCTACGGACTAAGGGTTCACATTTTTCAAATAAAATGCTTCCTTTCATTTAAATAAATAGTACTCTTATACTCGTTCTTCCATGAATCTAGAACTAAATGCTTGCTTTGCCCCGAAGGTTGGAAAACCAATTTCATAAAAATCTTAAGCCCATGTTATTCTCCATGTATGAGAGATAGCATGTGCTCAACTTGGGGATATTTTTGAAATCAGGTTTTCTAGCACTCAAACATGCATATCAACATAATTAAAGTACCACAAAATGATGTAGAATATGAAGGACATATATGCATAAGCAAAGATGGCATTTTTTATAAAAAAATGACAAAAAATGCATAAAGATGATAGATAGATGCATAAACATACTTAGGATGAGCATGTTTAAAAAGAGTTTGCTAAAAAGGCATTTTTATTTCATGAAGCCTATCAAGCTTCTAGGAAATGCATGAAGATACTTACATCATTTTAAGATGCATATTTTAAACATAAGATGAAGACATGAATATGGAAGGAACATGGCAAGAAGTACATGGATAGAGGCTGTTATAGTGATAAAAATGCAAATAAGCATGCTTAGTTAACCAAATAACATGAATGCACTAAGAAAACATCAAGATCCTAAACTACCATAACCAAAGCCATAAAAAATGCATGGGAGTCTTAAGATGGCCATAAGAGCATAAAAAAGGGTTTACTAAGATAATGTTAATGAAAAAACAGAAACTATAAAGATCAAGGTAAATGAGATATACCAAAAAACTTAAACTTCCCTCTTTCTTGAAGTAGTGGTGTAGGCTTAATTTTTTCCTTCTCTTTGCTATTATTTAGCAAGAAAAGGATGAAAGAAAGTAGTTTTTTAGTGGTATGGTTGATTATGACGCCTTTTAAGGACTAAAATATGTGGAAAGTTAGGTTCTCGAAGGTTTTCCAGTAGTGGTTTGGGGTAGCTATAGGAATAAAGGTTGTTTATGAGTGAAAGACAATGGAACAGTGTTTTGGTGAGCTTTTAGATCTGAAAATACTGAAGGATTTATGGGGATGGGTGAAGAGTTTTTTGGGATTGCTGAAGAGCTTTTTTTTAATGGTTGAGAGAGTTTTATTCTAAGATAGCTGGTTCTTTTTCTCTTAGTTTAGCCCTTTCTTTTAGAGGACAATGCAAAAGGCTTTTTCGTTTTCTTTTCTACATAGGGCATATCTCCAGCTGCCATATCTAGTTGACTCTATTCTTATTGGTTTTGCCATGCTAAGTAGGTAGAAAGGCTGTGAAAGCCTTAAAGTTAAGGCTTCCCGATTTGCCTTAACTTTATCACAAATAATGGGAAATTGATTTGTGTATATCTCATTTTTTACATTTTCTTTAACACGACCTATAAGCATTTTAAACCTTCTTTAAAAAAACTTTTTCGTAGCTTTATTTTTATATTTTTGTTTTGTCATCTTTTACCTAAATTTTAGGATACTAAAAACTGGTCCAAACAAAATAAGGTGTTTATAGCTACCCCTCTTTGACCGTTGCTAAGTATTAGGAATAGGGCAAAGACAAATAGACACCATTTTGTTCAAGTAGTGTATTAGATTATTTTTTGGGTGGGAAAGAAAAGGTATCCTGCTCTTGAAGGACTAAAAGAAAAGAAGTGCCACCAGCTCATGTGGGCTTAAAAGAAATAATGTCCTGCTCCTTAAGGACTAGAATGAAATAACTGCCACCAGCTTGTATGGGCTTAAAAGAAAAAACATCCTACTCTTTGAGGACTATAATGAAAAGACAGGTCCTATTCTTTGAGGACAAGAAAAAAAAATGTCATGCATTTTGAAGATAAAGAAAGGAAACGTCCTCCTCTTTGAGGATAAACAAAAGAAAACATCCTACTCTTTGAGGACAAAGAAAGAAAATGTCTTGCACTTTGAGGACAACAAAAGAAAATGTCCTGCTCTTTGAGACAAAGAAAAGGAAATGTCTTGCTCTTTGAGGTCAAAGAAAAAAAAAGTCCCACTTTTTTAGGATAAAGAAAGAAAAGGCTCTTTAAGGAAAAAAAAGAAAACATCCTACTCTTTGAGGACAAAAAAAAAGAAAATGTCCTACTTTTTGAGGACAAGAAAAGGAAACATCCTACTTTTTAAGGACAAAGAAAGAAAAAGTCCTGCTCTTTAGGGGCAAGAAAAGAAAAGGTCGTGCTCTTTGAGGACAAAGAAAGAAAACGTCCTACTCTTTGAAGACAAAGAAAAAAGGTCATGCTTTTTAAGAACAAAGAAAAAAATGTCTTGCTCTTTGAGGATAAAGAAAAGAAAATGTCCTATTCTTTGAGGATAAAGAAAAGCAAATGTCCTACTCTTTGAGGACAAAGAAAAAAAAAACATCCTACTCTTTGACAACAAAGAAAAAAAAACATCCTATTTTTTGAGGATAAGAAAGAAAATGTCCTACTCTTTGAGGATGAGAAAGAAAAGGTCCTGCTCTTTGAGGACAAGAAAAGAAAAGGTCTTCCTCTTTAAGGATAAACAAAAGAAAGCATCCTACTCTTTGGGGACAAAGAAAAAAAATATCCTACTCTTTGAGGATAAAGAGAAAAAATGTCCTGCTCTTTGAGGATAAAAAATGTCCTAGTGTTGAGACTGGATGATTTTCAATAAGCTTGTGATGTCGAAGGTACTAACCTAAGATTTTTATGGTTTTTGGAAACAAAAAGTCATACCTTACACTTTTTGCTGATTTACCTTTTGTACGGGGATTGGTACCTAAAAGATGTTAAATCTTGTAGAATGTATGTATGTGCACTTAAATGATGCAAAAGTGTTGTTTCTAAAGGTAAAATCTGTTAATTTTGGATCTTTCTAATATCTGATAAGATGGCTTCTTATTCGGACAACCTATGATGGTAATAAGATGATTCATGTTGGAAGGCTCTAGCTATAAAGAGTCTGTTAGCAAGCATGAGTGGTGCTTCTTGCCAATTTTAACTCTAAAGAGCCTTTTTAACTATTCAGATATGTTGAACCCTGGTTGTTTGGGTGCCAATCGAAATAGGATTTTAGCCGTGCTTCTTCATGATAGGCTTTTCTAAGGGTAGAGTTTGAATACATCTCAAGATACAAGATCAAAGAAGGTGGGACCAATCATAGCCCTAAAGTTCATTATTGGTATTTAAACCTAACAAAAATTCTCACAAAGTTCAATCTTTCCAAGCAATACTACGAAATTTGGTTATCAGTTTTGTTCATTTATCAAGCGTTATTAATTAAATGATGAACATGATGCAACATGGAATGTAGGGTTACGAAAAGGTTTTATAAGAAATCAAGCAATTGTATTCTTATTCGATTAAAAAATTTTGAAATACAAAAAAGCCAAAAAATTTGCCCGATCAATTGGCTTTGATGTTGATGACATAAATTTCCCACTGAGTGCTTTCGGAGACTTTTTCTCAAGTAAATAATCCTTGTGGTATTGGCCAAATCATAAGAAGATTCCTTAGATTGCCCCATAGTGGGATGGAGCCTCAAAGTTATTTATTTTTAATTTTTCAAGTATAGTTGTGGATAAGGTTTGGTCAGCACAGAATACATGGGTAAGTTATGATTTGGTTTCTTGGTCAGAGTTATGAATATAGGGAAGATTGGTTTTAGGTTGATGATGGCTTGGGCTTACCTTGGTTTGAATGGGTTTAGTTATTTAAGCTATCCTGTAGGGTTTTTAACTTAAGATGGCTTTTTCCCTTTTTTTTTATCTTTTTGGAGAATGGTGAACGAAAGACTAATAGAATGCCTTTTTGGGTTTTCATCCTAGTCTTTTTAGGCATAGTACTTTTTTATAGAATCAGGGTTCACAGAATTGGGTAAGTTATTGCCATCAATTTTTGTTAAGGTTAAGGCTCTTTTAGAGAATACACGCTTCACCACATATGGTTTTTCCTAATTTGGGGTCTATTTTTTGTGAACATATTTATGGCTTAGGACAATTTGCTTAAGTATTAAGTCACCTTCTTGGAATTAACGAGGATGGACCTTCTTGTTATAGGCTTTCATCATGCGCTTCGATTCTCTTCTCTTCGATGAGATTAAATTGCTCAAATTAATCTTTAACCTATTCAGCCTCTTCAAGTTGTGCTTCCTTCAGGACTCTGAGTGACGAGATTTCTATCTCAATAGGTAGAAACTTTCATGCCATACACTAAGCTGGACGGTGTAGCACCCATACAAGTTCTTACTGCTGTACGGTAAGCACGCAATGCAAAGGGTAATTTTTCATGCCAATCTTCACATGTCTTAACCATTTTTTTGATTATCTTCTTGATATTCTTGTTAGCTACTTCCACTACCCCATTTATTTTTGGACAATATGGGATCAAATTTTAATGCTGATTTTTGAACTAAGAGTAGATTGCTTGCATCATTTTATTTTCAAGATTATGCGTATTGTCTGTGATGATTTGCCTAGAAAGGCCATACCGACAGATGATGTCTTGTTTCACAAATTTGCAAATGATAGCTCTAGACATTATCATAAAAAGCTATTTTCATCCATTTAGTGAAATAGTCGATAGCAACTAGGATAAAACGATGTCCGTTGGAGGCCTTAGGGTTGATTGGTCTAATCATGTCGTGCCCCACATAAAAAATGGCCATGGGGCTGTTATAACGTGTAATGGTACCGAACGGACGTGAATCTTGTCCTCATAGATTTGGCATTTGTGGCATTTATGAGCATAGTTGATGTAATCCTTTTCCAGAGTCGACCAATAGTAGCCCAATTGTACGACTTGTTTCACCATTCGGTGTCCAGCATGCATACCATAAATCCCCTTATGGACCTCCTCGAAGATTATTTTGGCTTCTCAAGCATCCATGCACTGGAGTAATATCTGGTCTTAACTCTTCTTGTATAATGCTCTGCCATTCAAAATAAAGTTAGCAGCCATTTGTCGTTTGGTTTTTTTATCATTTTCTATGGCATGGTTAGGGTATTGCTGATTTTTGATATACTAAAGGATGTCATGATCCTAGGGCAAACCATCGTATGTTCCTTGATATTCTAGCAATATGCTGGTGTTAAATGAATGCTCATCTGAATAGGGGCAACATCCAACTCTTGATTGACCTTAAACATGGATGATAAGGTGGCTAAGGCATCAGCAATTTGATTTGCTTCTTAAGGCAAATATCGAAAGCTAACATCATCCAATTCTTTTCTTAGTTCTAAGATTAAACTTTATAATGAGTAAGTTTGGTGTCACATATCTAACATTCCTTTTTCAATTGGTAAATGACAAGAGCTAAGTCTCTAAACATTCATAAGGTTTGAATGCCTTTTTTTATGGTAGCTTGGATCCCACGATGCAAGCCTCATATTCAGCTATATTGTTAGTGCAGTCAAAGCTTAATCTCCCAGTGAAAAGATAATGGCTTCCCTCAAGTGAGATTAAAACTACCCTAATGCATTTGAAACACCATCTAAAACTATTTTCCAAGATGAATTGCTATCGGTTGCATCTCCTACCTCAGATATGCACATTAGGTCTTCATCAGGGAATTAGAATTCAA
Organism: Adansonia gregorii; assembly: GCA_038382025.1. NCBI lineage: Eukaryota > Viridiplantae > Streptophyta > Magnoliopsida > Malvales > Malvaceae > Adansonia > Adansonia gregorii. The sequence continues at coordinate 10,102 of JBBYHO010017724.1, forward strand.
AGGTTGATAATCATCCATTGCTTGACTGGCCAAGAAGTTTATGACTGTTACCCTTGAAGGCTCTTTGATTCATTTATACAATATCGTATTTAGAAAGTAGGATGTGCCATCTAGCCAATCTTCTTGACAATGTAGGGGCTTCCCATAAATATTTGACGAGATCCAGTTTGGCGATCAACTATGTGGTGTGGTATAACATAAATTGTCTTAACCTCTTGGCTATCCAGACTAGGGTGCAGCATAGCTTTTCTACTATCGGGTAATTATTTTGACATGCTATGAACTTTTTCCTTAAATAGTAGATAGTTTGTTCCTTCTTTCCTGAATCATCATGCTGGCCTAATACATAGCCTATCAAACTATCAAAAACTAATAGATATAAAATTAAAGTTCTGCCTGGGATGGGGGGCATAAGCATTGAAGGGCTTGAAAAGTATTGCTTTACTTTATGAAGGCTTTTTGACATTGTTTGTTCCATTCTCCAAGATTTTGTTTACAGAGTAGCTAAAAAATTAGGTCACATTTGTCGATCAATTGAGATATAAATCGAGCTATATAGTTTAATCTTCTTGAAAAATTTTATACTTCTTTTGGGGTCTGAGGTAGTGGAAGGTTTTGAATGGACCTAACCTTGTCAGGGTCCATTTTTATTCTTTTTTCACTCATAATGAAGCCCAGTAACTTGCCAGATGTAATAGCAAATTTGCATTTGGTAGGGTTTAACTTTAGCTGATATTTGCCAAGATGTTTAAGGAGCTTCTGCAAGTCTTCTACATGTTCATTCTCTCTGGGTGACTTGACGATCATGTCATCCATATAAACTTTTATCTTTTTATGCATAAAGTCATAAAACCATATCTCTATTACCTTTTTGATAAGCTGCCCTAGTGCTTTTGAGCCCAAAAAGCATCACTCTGTAGCAAAAAGTTCCCCACATGGTTACGAAGGCAGTTTTTTCCATGTCTTCGATCACCATTTTAATTTGGTTGCATTGCAAAAATCCATCCATGAAAGAAAAAGTGCATTTTTTGCGATGTTGTCCACAAGGGTATCAATATGGGGTAAAAAAAAGTTATCCTTTAGACTAGCTCGATTTAAGTAGTTATAATCCATACACATTCATACTTTGCCATCATTCTTAGGGTCTGGGACTAATTGGCCACCCACTCAGGGTATTTGGCGACTTCAAGAAATCCTGCTTCAAATTATTTCTTGACTTTTTATTTTTAGCAGCATCTCAGGCTTCATCCTCTTAAGCCTTTGCTATACAGGTTTATATTCGGATTTGAGGGGAAGTTTATAGACTATGATGTTGATATTCAACCTAGGCATATCTTGGTAAGACTAGGCAAACACGTCTCGATCTCTTGGAGAAGGCTTATCAATTGGTTTTAGGTTGATGGTTTTTTAGAGGTTTTAATGTGACTTCTTTTTGGTCTTCTTCTATCCCAAGGTTTATGGTTTCGATGGGTTCTTTATGAGGTTAAATCTATTTTTCTTCTTGTTCAATTAGTTTGAGCAGACCTTGGGGGTGCAAGGTCCTTATCAAAATCTTCTTCATACTCAACCCCACTGGCAGAGATTGCTTGCTCAAAGTCAAGTTCTTGAGTTTCAATGCAAATATTCATGTCATTTTCATCCAAATACCTAAAAATATGAAAAAAAACAATATAGCCAAAAAGATATGCAGAAGAAGGTGAAAATGGACACAATGAATGAAATGCATAATGCTTTATCATTTTCATTAATAATACTTAATAAAAGGTGCCTATACAAAGGATCCCATAATGCTCTTTGGTGAAAGCATGTGGGCTTGGTTCATGGCATCACTTTGAAAGAGTTTTGAACAATACAGGGATTTTTATCTCAGATCGGACACTTGGAATAAACTCTTGAGGGCATAAGTTAGTCTTTCCACCCATTGCTGACGGCTCTTTAATTACATTGATAGAGAAATCCCCAAAAGTTTTCTTTAACATAAGCATGGCTTTTGTCGAGCTAGTGTTAACATGTCCGCCTGCGTGAAAGTTCTTATGCAATGGCAAAAATGCCATAGGCTCATGTCCCATGTCTTGTCCTAATAGATGTGCGATTCTTTTCTCTTAACTCTTTTGGGCTTGCTTCTTTTTTTCTGTGCATTGGGTTTAAACCCCATTCTTATCTTGTTAGTCTGATAGGTCACCTTTAAAGCTTTATCCTTGAAGGTATCTTCCAAGCCTTTTTTTAGCTAGAGCACCTTTTCGACTGTTAGTTTCAAGCCTATTTACGTGCTTCCTGACAGATAAGGCTTAATCATGGGCAATCCCTCCTTAACATAGGTGGCATTGATGAATTCAAATGATTGAAAAGAGGCTTCTGGAATGCCCTTATTAGGTTCAACATATGGGGTATCGGTCATGGTTGTAGCAATGATATCTTTTTCTCCACTAATACTGACAACTTTGTTTCCGATTACAAATTTCAATTTTCGGTGCAAGGATGATGGAATTACTCTCACAAAATGGATCCATGGCCTTTCCAAAGGCCAATTATATGGTGGAGCAATGTCCATCACATGAAAGTCAA
>JBBYHO010017767.1:0-12661 GCA_038382025.1 Adansonia gregorii
TCCCTCTCTAATATCTCTCCATGCAGTGGGTTTGTTTCCATGCTTGGAAAGCTAGCGAGACTCTCAACTTATGGTCAGGTTCACTATAATCAAAATCCCATAACTCTAAGTCTTGAATGAAGGGGATGAAATAATGGCACTAGAGTTGTTGAAGAACTAAAAAAAAGGCATAGCTAGTACTTCCCTATAATCCCATGAGGTGCACACAGCTGCAATCTTCACATCGGTATATGACCATTTATGGGAAAAACCAAAAGACCTTCGCTATTACCTCTTCCTCCTTGAGGTTTCAAAATTTTTGGATCCATTTCTCTTCAGATTTGTCTTGAGGCTAATCCTTCTCAAGTATCTTAGAGATAGGGCTAAAGCTAGGTAAGAAGCAACACGATATCCTACTCTCTTCAAGGCCAAAATGGCTGACTAGCCAAATGTGAAAAAATGGTGCATATTCGATGAATCGGTTCATTTCTATTTTTTTACAAAAATTAAGAGCTCAAATAGTTTCGACAAAGATGGACGACGCAAGATTAATGTTGCAGCACAAATAAGAAAAGATGTCTGCTACAGTAGCTTCAATATAACCTAATGTCTTTAGGAATATAACTAGACCATATATGGCCATAGCATAAATATCTTGGATTTTTCAAAGGTCAACGGTACTCACCATTGCTTCTCTCAAACTGGCCCCTGAGATGCATTCACTGTTCCATTTTGTTTTGATATGACTTTTAATCCAAAACTTCGTTATCCTGAGGATTTAAACTAATCTTTTCTTGATGGTTGGAAGATTCAACGCTTTGCAGTATATCTCGTCGACCTTTGCCTTTTTAATGTTGAGTAAGCACGGTGTATTCATCAACTGTGGGGACTAAGTCTTCACGATTGAAAGTGAGGCATCAGTATGCTATATTCCAAAATTGAAAGGTTGCTAGTAATAAACCGATGTCCAAACAAACTTGAAGCAGAAGAGCGATATCTCCATATCTTTTAGTGAATGGTTCCTTTTCAGTACTCTCCCAATTAGTCCATCTGATCCTCAGATCTTGCCAATTGCTTTGATGGTGTCCTATTTGGATCCTTTTATGAACTACTGAGGCATGTCTCAGTTTAATGACATCTCCATCTTCACATTGTTGGTGCTCTGACCATGCTCGAACTTCTTCCAAAATAGACTATTGCTCCATGATAGATTCCCCTTCGTGACCACTGACCCATTAGAGCCAATTATCCCACGATGATAGTAATTATGATGAAATGATGCATGGTGAAAAAGAAAAGCAAAAAGAAAATGAGTTAGTAACCAATACGAAATAATGGGCAAAAGGTAAGAAATAGAAGGAATCACACAAATTTGCACCCAGAATAGGCGTTACGATGCTAAAGGGCAGATAAGATGATCACTAATGTTAAGGCATTGAGCAGGCAGCATACCAGCATACCCATATTAAAATTATCTCTTTATGAAGTAACATGATACCTCGCAAAGATTAAGACTGACCATCTAAACGGTGATGCTCAGCTGTCATTCGGGTAGCATAATGGTCTATCTTGGTTAGATACAACTATTTAAAAATGGCATTATGAGTAATGGCATTCACTTGCCCTTACCTATTTATTAAAAGAGGATTTACTGTCGAACATAATGGCATATCCTATGAAAATAAAATGATAAATATGGGTGTCAACATCTACCCATCATTTCCCGCGTAACCAATGGTATGTATAAGTAAAGATAAGAAATATTTCCCCGAGTGACCCTATTCTCTCAATTATTTTTATCAGCATTTCGGTATGGTTTCACATGGTTTGGCTTGTAGGGCTCACTATATGAGTTTAAGTAGACGCCTGAATAGGTATCCAAATTACTCTTTCATCCGGTAAAGACAACCGAGGCAACTTGATCTTAGGCCCATCGTGGGTTTGGCAGAACAAGTTCAACACAGTGGATGCATTTCCCTATGCAAATGCGGAGGGTTACCCGAGAGAGACATAGGTAATTACATCCCAGAAGGTTTCGCCATGGCTATGCAGAGGGTTACTCATGAAGGCGGATGGCTCACTTCCTCCTAATAATAGGGATCCTAGCCTTACCATGGTGTTCGGTGGGAATCTAATGCAAAATGAAAGTGCATAGTGTGTGTCGAGGAAACTATCAAATCTTTTTTATTTTACTCTATATTACTATACTTATTCAAATCAACATTCATTCAAAAAAAGATAATCCCTAGAAAAAAGAATAATAATATAAAGGCATAAAAAGTAGAAGATTAGAAGGCAAAAAAGAGAAGGAATTATATCTAAATAATCATGGAAACTGAAAAACCAAGGACCAAGCAAGACATACCTAGTCATAGGCCTAACTCTCTAAGTTTGTCCCTAGTGGAGTTGCCAAACTGTTGACATTCCCTGTGCCCTGCATTTACAAACTTCAGATGATCCAAAGGGCTAAAGTATGCTTGACTTAAAAAATATTTTGATGTTTAACATGAAGCAGTAAAAGACCGTCGGACGTATCGCTCGTCCGACTAGTCTTGGATGGACACCACGAAGTAGCAATAAACTTAGAGTCACCACCGATCATTTTAAGTTAGGCATGACCAGATGCTTATTGAAAATAATACTAGAGATTTGTTGTTATGGGTTCGAGAGTTGGTTATGTGTGGAGAAGGATTAGCACCCTCATGATGCCTGAAAATCGATACCATCTAACTATATCTTACTTAAATCTCAGTTTCCTCAACTCCATTTTTATCATTGTTTAAATATAATTCCCTCTAATGCATGAAATTTTATAAAGATACGAGTTTGGGTTTTAATAAAAATTTTATCACCTATGCTCCTCGAAGAGGGGAGAAGCATAGGGGTTTTTAATAAAAATGATATCCGAATGGGTTTAAAAAATCAAATATTTCATGTCTGGCACTGGAAAGATACCAACACAAGATATAGTTTTGTGATTTTGAAAATGACTTTTAAAGCATGAATGCTCGAGGTCCCTACATGAGGAAACATATTAGTAAGGTAGGAAAAAAAATAATAAATAAATCTGCACAAAAATAAACACACAAATACATAAACAAGAGGGATGATTGAGATGTATCTCGTAGTTGTCTTTGATTATTGATGAATAACTGAGATGACAACATCGAGACTTAGTTGGATTTAGTGGAAATTTGAGGAGAAAAAGGTTTTGATGACTCGAAGGAGAGAAAACCTTGGATTTTAAAAGGAATATGAAGAGTAAGGTTAGAGTATCCCCTTAGAATAGTGGGGTTAGGGTATCCCTAAAAATAAAAGTTTGATATTGGATTTGAGTTAAAAGCAAGGTTAAACTATCCTCGAAAATGGAAATTCGATGTCATTTTGAGGTAAACATGAGGTTGGAGTATTCTTTCAGAGTAATGAGGTTAGAGTATCCCCAAAAATGAAAATTTGATGTCATTTTAAGGTAAAAGCAAGGTTGGAGTATCCCCTCGAAGTAATGGGGTTGGAGTATCCCAAAAAATTAAAATGTTCAATGTTAAAGAGGAATGGGTCATTTGTTTTAATAGGGGGATCTTTGAAAATCAAGAGCCAAAGATTTGGCTAAAATGTTCCTCTTTTGCTTAGTCTTGGTCCGATTCTAAAGGGCTTAGGTCATGGGAGTAAGCCGAGTAGATCATGAGGCATTTGAACGCCTCAATAAAAGCATTTTGAAAATTGGGTTGGAAATAAAGGACAGTGTTGCATCATTTCTCTTTCTAAATTTATTTCAAGCTTATCTGGGGGTCCTGAAGGGATAACGAGGTATCGTTGGAAAAGTACCTAGATAAGGATTAATGTAAAAAAATTCCAAAAATCCTAAAAAATCATTTTTTAGGTGGAATTAATTTTTGAATTTCAACCTGTCTCGACACTGGCAGCATGTACACAGTAAAGGTATAATGGACTATGAAAAATCATTTCGAGTTCATTTGAAATTATTAAAATGCAAATAATACCTTTCTAGAAAAGGAATTTCATGAACTCTATGGGAAAGGGGTTGACATGGGTGTCACGAATTCATTCCACAATCTCAAAGTAGTTTGGGATGATGGAACAACCCGTTGACCATGCCATTGTGAGGGTGTTTGGCCAAGGACCAACGATTCACATTTTTCAAATAAAAGATTGCATGTTATTTTTTTAAAAAAACTTAGTATTCCTATACTTATTCTTCCATGAATCCAGAACCAAATATTTGCTTTTCCCCTAAGGTTGGAAAACCAACTTCATAAAAATCTTAAGCCCCTGTTATTCTCCATGTGTAAGAGATAGCATGTGCTTAACTTAAAGATATTTTTAAAATCAAGTTTTCTAGCACTCAAGCATGCATCTCAACACAAGCGAAGTACCATAAAATGATGCAGACTATGGAGGACATACATGCACAAGCAAGGATTACATTTTTCATAGAAAAAATAATGAAAAATGCATGGAGATAATAGATAGATGCATGAACATACTTAAAATGAACATTTTTAAAAAGGGTTTGCTAAAAAGGCATTTTTATTTCATGGAACCTATCAAGCTTCTAGGAAATGCATGAGCATACTTATGTCATGTTAAGATGCATATTTTAAACATGAGATGAAGACATAAATATGGAAGGAACATGGCAATAAGTACATGGACAAAGGCTGCTATGGTGATGAAAATGCAAATGAGTATGCTTAGTCAACCAAGCAGCATGTAAGCACCAAGAAGAATGTCAAAATCCTAAACTATCATAACCAAAGCCACAAAAAATGCATGGGAGTCCTAAGGTGGCCATAAAAGCATAAAAAGGTTTACTAAGATGATGTTAAGGATAAAACAAAACTACAAAGACCAAGGTAAAGGGGATATACCAAAAAAACTTAAACTTCCATTTTTCTTAAAGTAGTGGCTATACGCTTAATTTCTTCTTTGTCCTTACTATTATTTAGCAAGAAAAGGATGAAATGAAGTAGCTTTTTGGTGGTAAGGTTGATGGCGAGGCTTTTTAAGGATCAAAATGTGTATAAAATTAGGTTCTTAAAGGTTTTCCAGTGGTGGTTTGGGGTCGCTACGGGAATAGAGTATAAAGGTAAATGAAATAGTATTTTTAGAAGTGCTTTTTTAGGGGGGCTGAAAATGGCAAGAGAATTTTTAGGAATGGCTCTGGGATTTTTTTAGGTTTTTGTTCTAGCCAAAATTCCTTTTGCTGAGCTATCCATGTCCCTATTTATCTTCATGCTCAACCAATGACTTTAGGAGACAAACCAAGGGTATTGTTAGGTTTTCTTCTCTGCACAAGGAGACATCTAGGTAACATGCTCAGTCTGCCCCCCATTACTATTGGTTCTGCCATGTTGAGAAAGAAATAAAAAAGGCTGCAACAGCCTCCCAACTACTGATATGCTTGCCACCATTTTGCATTCGTATCTCTTATGAAAGTGACCTCTAGTATTGGTTGCTTGGGCCCTAAACTTGTTTAAATCCGGTCATTAGCCTAAAGCCAAGGTTTGTAATGCTTTATGATGGTTTATTGGTGCTAAAAACATGTTTGAATCAGATTCGCGAGCTGAAACATGGCTCAAACTAGGCAAAAATGCCTTGGTGCATCAATACACAAGGTACACTTTAATTTTGAGCATCGATACAATGAGTTGTGTATCGATGCTAAGAGCAAAAAATGTTTCCAGTCTCGAGATTTAGAGGGCAATATTGATATTCCATGGATTTGTATTGACACTCATGCTTGTGTATCGATACATTTTGCCAAAAATCACAACTTTAGGTACTGCCAAGGTCTCTATCGATACAAACATGCCATAAATCGATACCACACTTTGGGTATTGATACCAATCCCTCTTGTATTGATACTACACATGAAAATTCAAAACTTTAGTAACGTGAAGCCTCATAAAAGTGTTTGAGCACACATATTACCCGCACATACCTTAGGTTCCTCGAGTTCTCTTATCTTGGTCACAAAGAAAGGAAAATTGGCTTGCGTACTCACCTAAATGACTCTAATGACACCTTGAAAATGACCTTTGATGTCTCGTTTCTGCATTTTTCTTTAAAATGGACCGTAAGAAATTTAGACCTCCCCGAAAAAACTTTTTTGTTGGGTGACCCCCAGCTTTATTTTTATTTTTTATCTTGTCATCTTTTACCTAATTCCTAGAATACCAAAAACTGGTTTAGATAAAATAAGGTGTCTACAATGGGGAAGGATTAGTGGCCTTATAATGCACTAAAATTGGTATTAATAGCCATATGTTATCTTAGTTCGAGTCTAGTGATTCTAGTTTTTCGTATTTAGGCACAAGTCCTTAAAAATTTTCCTATGACCCTAATAGGTTAAAATAATATAGGGTTTTCATTTTTTTGAAGGATGATACTTAGAGGGTAATCTAGAATTGGTTTCTTAAAGTTCTAGTCATTCGTATGGCTAAAAACTCAAAAAAAAACTTTAATCCAAGAATATTATCTTATTTTGTTAAAAATGGATTTAAATACATAATCACATTAATTAACAATTGACTCACAAAGTATAGAGCAAACAAATCCTACAATCATATAATTAAAAATTAATCCAAGAAATAGATGCATTAAAAGGGGACATCGAAGGTAATGTATCATAATGTTTTGGGTATTCGCCAAAGTCATTAAACTGAAGATAAGCTTCCCAAATTTATGACTTACTTAAATAGACTCCAAAGGTTGTAAATGATACACCATTAAAAAGCTGACTCTATAAAGTTTCAAGTAAAAATAGTGAAAATTTCTTAAAAATTTATTTGAGGTATGAAAATATTTTTTTAATCAACCATGGCTATAAGATACAAGGTATCTATAGAGTGATAGTAGAAAAATCTCTATGGATTCGTTCAGACTTGAATAATCACGTAAATACACCATTAGAAAGTAATTCAAAGTATTTTGATGGAAAAATATGTAAACATTCAGGAAAAATCATTAAATAGGATGAAAATGGGATGTCATATGACCTATTTTTACTAGAATGCAAGGGATAGCCTAACGTAGTTAGGAAAACTTGGCTTGTTGAAGGCCTCGACAACCTCAAAACGTTACAAAGTCAGAGCCATTGGAAAGCTAACATAAAAAAATGTTTGAGATTAGAGGTTATTGAAACTTATGAAGTTCCCATGAAAGATAGAATATTATTTGAATTAGATCCATCACAAATCTAATCACTACTAGAAATAGTGAATGAAAAGTTCATGAGTTCTTAGACATACATGGCATCCTATACCTACCTTTTGAAGTCGATTCATCAAATATTTGAATTTCCTTATGCAAAGGTCTAAAGTTACAATGAATGGTCGAAGAATGGTGCTTCGAGGCCTACTAAAGCCTTGCTTCAAAAAGGTATTAAATTTGAAAATTTAGGAATTCGCATTCGAACGCTTTTCCCTTTATCAATTTTCATGGATGCATTGCTTTATGTGTTTTTCCTACGTAAAAAGACATCCAATGTTGCCTTTATGACCCTAGACCATGAATTAATAACCTATTTTAAGGCCAATCCATTGGTGCTTGAACACTACATGATTAATACACAAATGGACTCTCCCATACAAAAGGCATTCGTTTGCCTCTTTTGTGACTTTAAATGATGAATCGACTACCTATTTGGTGCCAATCCATTAGTACCCAAGTTCTACATAAAGGGCATTCATATGCCACTTTATGACCTATTTTGAGGATAATCCATTGGTGCCTAAATACTACATAATGGATGCTATTACAATCACACAAAGCCTCAAAAACCTAATCTAGATTTATTCAAGATTTAAAACCAACTTGAAGGTAGTTGAAAACATTTAATAAAGCCTTAAACTAGCAACAAATCCAAGCATTATTCAGCTTATTATGTCTTAAGTTTATGGTGAACATGATGGAAAACAGTAGACCAAATTTAACTCATTTGTTGAGCTAACTATGACCTAGTCTTAGGAGGGTTTTGGAAGTCATTTTTCAATCGAACAAACAAGCACTTTAGCGAACGTGTAGTAAACTAAAATATGGATCATTAAAAGCACAAGATAAATGCATAAAACCTAACTCAGCCTTCATGACGAAGGTTACAAAGAAATATCACCATGCTCTCTTTCATGTTTCAAGCATCCAAAATTAGCATTCACTCTATCTAACAAATATAAATCATCCATAGAATTAGAAAAATACTTGAGGCCATAAGGAAACGCTATAGCTAGCTAGCCGAATTAATCTAGCCTCATCGTTTTTGTACCTAGATCATCAAGATATGAAGCCTATATACCAAAGACATGGTGGAAAGATGCATGGCGATACAAGTCGTCAAGAGATCACATCATTTCATAGACTAACAGACTTACATGAGAGAAAACATGATCCAAGCATATTAAGACCATAAAAAAAGGCCCACCAAATTCCTCCAAAAAAGTTGAGAGATCTAAAGACATTTTCCAAGAAAATCCTTTAACTTCTCTTTTTCTTTGTTTGCTCTTTTGTGCTGCAACTTTTTTTTCTCTTTTTAAAATGCCGTTTGCGTCGTGAATGAACAGGGGAGACTTTCTAACGAGCCTTGGCTAGCCAAGAACCAAGAGGCTTTAGGTGTTTTTTTAAAATTTTTTGCCATGTACCAACTTGGCATATGTCTTTTATGTTTCAATTTTTTATTGGCCAAGTATCCATTAATTTGGGACCCAGCAAGCACCTTCTTGGCTGGCCTATGCGCTCACCTTGTTTAACCAAACTGCCATTTTTGGTGCCCACATTTACCCTCATTGATTTTGAATTAACTGCTAAATGTCCAACAATTCCTTTCTTCTACTCGAATTGGGCCACTTTTTGTAAGATTAAAAAAATAAAACCCAAACATATTAAGAAAAAACGTGGCCCAAAATTTCATCATATTGGAGCAATTTCTATTAAATCATAATCCAATATGTCATGGCACTTCTAAAAAAACCAATTTTCATTGTTTCAATATTTTTTTGGAGTATTTAAGAAAATTTTATCAATCATGATCATTTGGATGGCTTCGAAAGAAAAATGCCACTTGTAAGTTCAAAAATTGGGCTCGAAATGTGAATCAGGCCTTGAAGTATCAAATTAATGATACCTGTCCTCGTAAAAATCTATATATTTTTTTTTAAGTATCAACACTTTAATGCCTTAAAAAATATGTTCAATACTAACTTGCGAAATATTGATACCTGCCCCTATTTTTGAAAATTTTGACAGTTCGGAGGCCTAAGAATTGATACCTAAAGGTAAGGTATTGATACTTGTGGCATATTTTGCATGAAATACATCATTTTGGCTCTCCACTCACTCTTATTTTGACCTGGTCCTCAGGCATCCTTGTTGGCTCTAGGGCAAAGCTAAAGTGATATTTTTTATGGCTATTATAAAGGGGAAGATCGTTTCTGCAACCTCAAACAAAAATAAGTGTCTACAATAAGTGATTGTATCTTAATTCATGAAGAAAGTATAATGTTGGATTTGCGAATTAAACAAACTTTGGAGAAGTCAATGTCTTCGATGTTTGATAGTTGGACTCTCTAGCTCGACTTCTTGGTGACCTTTCGTGAATGAGACCTTTGCGCACCATCGACCAACCCTTCGAAATTTCTTCGGACTGAAACATGCCCCCTTATCTGATTTTGACTCGTTGGCAATAATGTTTATTTTGTTTGCCTTCTATTGACACTCAAGCCACCTTTTCGTCAACTCAAGAAATTCTCGAATGCTGGGAATTTTCATGATGTCCAAATTTAAGATAACTGCTATTTTTATATATAAAAAGTAATAAAATAAAATAAAAGATTTAGTTTTGTCATCTATTTTAATCAAAGCATTCCCCACAAAAAAAAAGGAAAATGATGTGACCTAGTAAGATGATCTTGGGACACCCGTCAGGTCGCTGGGAGGCTCTTACAATCCTCTTATGAGAAACTATTAATCTTATTTTCACGAAGTAATGCAAGTAAACGTGTTAATGAATAATTTCTTCAATTCTGCCAGATTGTTGGAGAATCTAGGAAATTATCCCAAGCAAGTAATTTTCACATAATTACCCAAAAATAATGTATAAAATAATGATGAAACCAAAAATAAGTAAAATTGAAAACTTGTTTACAGTACAATATTTTTTTTATTTATATATATTCATCCTTATCGTTACATTTTTAATACCGTTAAAATTGTTTGATAAAGTCAACATTCTCAGTCAGTAATAAATTTGAGCATCTGCCAAGTTGCTGTGGAGCATTCAACAATTATCCATTGTAAACGAAGACCTTTTTTATGAATGAAATGGAAATTCTTATTTGGAAAATATTCCTACATTCCGCCAAGTTATAATTGGAAAATATAGAAAATTTGTTGTGACAAAAAGTCCAGTTTATTCAAAATAAATCAATTTATTTTTCAGTTAATTATGGAACTTGATTAACAGTAATGTTTTTCAATATCAAAATTAAAGTCTCTGTTTTTAGATGTTAATACCTTCTTTTAAACAGCCGTTTTAGATGTTAATATCTTCTTTACATGTATCTGTATCCTCAAATTCATTTTAATAAAATCCTAACTAGTTTTAGAATTTTATTAAAGTACGTTTCTTTAGGTGGTATCAACCCTAAATAAAGAAAAAAAATTTTGATGACTTTTTCTCTCCAAACATTTTTATCCTATATTCGTGTTTGCATGCTTTAACTAATACACGAGTGCCAAGGTTCCTTGCTCTTTGGAATACCTAACGTAAATGAAAAGTCACCTCAAAACACTTTTCAAATTAATATGGTGTTTTTTTTTTTAATTTTTTTGATAAATAAATTAATACGAAGTCAACAGAAGCCGATGTATGTACAACTGTTTTATCATTAATTAATTCAAAATTACAATCATCAATGCCGGTTAACTAAATCCACATGCAGCCCTTCTTTGCAATACATGAAAAATTCTAACATCATATTCTCAAGAGACTTCTCATCAGCTCCAAATAATTTAAGTTTTGGATCTCAAAGCTTTCATCTCATTCATCATTTAAAAAAAATAATTTACTTGTTAACTGGGTGGGAAAAATTTTTAAAAAGTGATATGGAGTGATAAATTTTACAAAAGGAGGAATCTAAAAAAAGTATTTCAAAAGAAAAAATAGCAATTATTAAAATTATTAATTAAGATATTGTAATTATAATTTAACCTTAAAATTTATATTAAATCTCAGATTACCATTTACAAATAACAAAAAATAAAAATAGATTTTATATTAAATCTCAAATTAATATACGTATATATTAATATATTATGTATGCTATATATAATATATTATGTGATATATATTATATGTTATAATATTATATATGTTAGGAATCGACCCCCACAAATTATATATAATATATGTAATTATATATATTACATATTAATTATATATATCAAAAATATTACATTAAATCTCAAATTATAAAATAATCTTAAAATATATTAAATATTGAATTAATATAAAAATAATAAAAATTTAAAAAATATTTAATATTAAATTAAATTATTTTTAAATAATTAAAAATAATATATATATTATACATTATATAATATATATAATAAAATAATATATTATATAATATAATGTTATATATAAAATAAAATATAAAAAAATTTTATATTAAATTTTAAAAAATTAATTAAAATAACACAAATTAAAAAATATTTAATATTAAATCCAAATTAATTTTTAAAATTTTAAAATAATATATATTATATTATACATATATAAAATAATATATAATATTATAAAAATAACATTATAATATATTTTATAATATATAATATATAATAAAATATTAAAAATATTTTATATTAAAAATAATTACTAAATGTACGACTTCTTATAATTAATTGTACGACTCACTATAATTATATGTAAGACACATTATAACTAAATGTAAAGCACATATACAAAATAGTCGTATTCATATATGATCGACATCAACTTGAGCATGGCTTTATATTTGCTAAAGCTGATTATTCTTGTACAGTGGGAGGATGACATTCCAACAGAAATAAATAAGTAAACTTGTAAGTGAAAAATAAAAAATACAATTGATTATTCTTGTATAGTGAGATAATCATAACTCATTATCTTTGGAGATATTTGTTTGGATAAAACTTTTTAATCCTTAAAATTGCAAATAAAAAATAAACAATAAAAAATATATATTATAATTTAATATATATAATTTATAACCTCCACAAAATTACTGTCAGGAAAAAAGATGGCCAAAAGGTAAAATGAAAAATAAGTGTAAAAGAGTAATTACAATTCTTTATTAATAACTCTAATAATTATTATTTTTAATTATTTTTTCCTGCTTTCATTTTTTTCATACTTATTATTGCCTTTAACTTTTTGTAATTCTCCCTAAGTATTTTCTTCCTCGGTACTTTTCATGCCTTTTTAGCAGCTTAGAATTTATTATAAAATACTTTAATATAAAATAATATAATATATTTTTTATTATTTTTAAATAATTTAATATAAATATTTTTATTTTTTATTTTTATATAATAATTTAAATTTTAATATAAAATATTTTTTAATATATATTATTTTTAAATAGTAATTCATTATCTAGTGTAAAATATTTTTTATTTTTATTATAT
>JBBYHO010017778.1:0-12660 GCA_038382025.1 Adansonia gregorii
CTTGTTCTCGAAATGTCTATGCCTTGTTTTTGAGTTGAACCCTTGAGTGGTATGATCAATGGGTTATTTCATCATCCTAAAATACTCTAGGATTGTGCAAATGAGTTCATGAGCTCAAGCCACTCTTTCCCTTTAGTCATGGATGTTCGATTGTTGATGACTCAGTTTGGACCCGTAAACATAAAAAAAAATAAGAAATATCCTTTGCTTTACTTTGTCCCATGTTGGCAGTAGCACTGTTATAAATTGAAAAATCACTTTAAAATTCAAAATTTTTAAAGAATTTTATAATATTTTTCTCTGAAAGTGTGATGAAATAACTTTAAAATAAGGTCTTGTTCATCCCTAGATCAGTCCAGAAGAATGAGTTATGATTTTTCATACCTAGACTGTCTAGAATCCCTAGAGTAAACAAAGTGCATTTTGGTTGGGCCCTTTAAGCCCACGAAACGGTTTTTTTGAATCCATCCTGCATTTTTCTTAAAGCGCTCATGAAATTCCCTTTCTTGAAAGGTATTATTTGCAATTATTTGATACTAAATGAGTTTAAAATGATTTTTTAAATTTTAACACACCTTGTCCCTCGTATGCTTTGCCTGTAGTGAAATTAATTCGAACTTAAAAATTTATTCCCCCAAAAAATGACTTTTTGGGATATTGGGAATATTTTTATGTTGACCGTCATCGAGTTACCTTTCTAACGATATCTTGTCCACCCTCTAAAGCCTTCAAACAAATTTAGGATAAATTCGGGAAGCATAATAGCATGATGTTGTCCCCTATTTTTAGTTATGGTCAAAATTGAGATGTTTTCCCAAATTTTGTCTGGAGATATTCAAATGTCTCTGCACCCTGATCAGACTCGAGAACCTGCTTTGACCTCCCATAGGCTCGTACCAAGGCACAAACATATTTTACATCTTTACCATCCTCATTCACAATAATTTTTTTTGCTAAAAGTTGTCAAAATCCTTACACATTTCCTAAATCACAAAGTTTTGTCAACTAAAGTTTTTCAACTTGACTTCTCTAAAGAGTGTCAGACGTGTCACTTTTAAGGATACTCTAACCTCGACCTTCTAAGGGGATACTTCAACCTTATTTTTTGAAATTGTCAAGATTGAAAAATCTTTCTTTGTCAAAATGATTTGTCATCCATGGGGATACTCCAAACCTACCTCCGAGGGATAATCGAACCCTATTTTTCAAAATTGTCAAGATTTAAAAATCTTCCTTTGTTAAAATTATTTGTCATCCACGGGGATACTCTAAGCCCACCTTTCTGAATAGATACTCCAACCTTATTTTTCAACTACATTTAATTTTTTTCCTCATTCGCAGACTTCTATGAATGTGTCAAACAAATCTTGTTCAATCAAGAAACCCAGATGCATCCTAAAAATTATCAATTTGGTTATTCCCAAATAATCAATGCCAATTGCGAGATAAATTCCAATAGTCCATTCTTTTTCTTGATCATTACATTGAATGATCTATGTTATGTTACTTCATTTATTGCCTTAATAACATGATTTCTTTGTGATGATTATCTGCATTCATGTTTTCAAATCATTTCAAATAAAATTAAAAGTAGTGCTCCGCATGGGTATCTCTCCAGTGCCAAAAGTGGAATGTTCCATTTTTAAAGTAAAATCCAAAGGTCATTTTACTAAAAATTTTTGTATTCCTTATCTCTTTGGGGCATATATGAGATTAAACATTTTTCAACAAAACTTGGATTTGTATTTTTATAAGATTCATGCATTGAAAAAGGTTTATATTAAAATAGTGACAAGGTAAGATCAAAAGAATCAAAACTAAGATGAAACATAGCTAGTAAGGTACCAATTTCGGGTGTCACGAAAAAGTTCATACATCATTGTGCATAACTAACTCCTAAACCCAAATAGTGAATTTTTGCACTACATAGACCACGGGATCGATGTTTTGAGTTTCGTGACTCAAAACATAGGTATCAATACGTATTCAATCATGCCTAGCTTGAAATGATCGATGGTGACTCCATGCGTTGGCCATTTGATGATGGTCATCTAAGACCAATAAGATAAGCGATTCATCTTATGGTCACCTTCATTGTATCACAAGTCGAGAATCCATACATTCTCGTTTTCATCACATCACG
Source organism: Adansonia gregorii (assembly GCA_038382025.1). Lineage (NCBI taxonomy): Eukaryota > Viridiplantae > Streptophyta > Magnoliopsida > Malvales > Malvaceae > Adansonia > Adansonia gregorii. Next base: position 2,144 of record JBBYHO010017778.1, read on the forward strand.
AAAGAAAAGCTAGGTCAAAAAGACATTTCCAAGTTAGAAAAATATTTTAAGTCATACACACCCATAGATCATCGAGGATCCACCCCAAGGCATGATGCGACATCGATGAACAAATATTAATTCTAAAAATGGTAGAAAGAGAAGTTTTTCTTATGAAACCAAAGCATTAATATAATTTATCCCAATAAGGAAAATGTGTTTAGGGTACCCAATCATGAAAAGAAAGAAGATTATTTCGTGAGTCAATTTTATCCCAATTGACAGATGAACTTTGATTCTAAAAAATGGTGGGAAGTAAAGTTTTTCTTATGAAACCAGAGCATCGATTCATTTATCCTAGTGAGAAAAATGAATTTGAGGTGCCCGATTAGTAATAGAAAAGAGATATTATGTGAATCTGTGTTTATCCCAATTGACAGATAAACTTTTACTGTAAAAGTGGTAGAAAAAGAAGCTTTTATTATGAAACAAAAGCATCAATGTCATTTATCCTAGTTAGGAGAATATGTTTATGGTTCTTCATCATGAAAAGAAAAAAGATTATTACGTGAATCTATCTTTATCCCAATTGATGGACAAACTTTAAATCTAAAAAATGGTGGGTAGTGAAGTTTTTCTCATGAAACCAAAGCCTCAATTCATTTATCCTAGCGAGAGGAATGAATTTGTGGTCCCCAATCATTAAAAGAAAAGAGATGATTATGTGAATCCATGTTTATCCATTTTGAAAGATAAACTTTAACTCTAAAAATGGTACAAAGAAAAGTTTTTCTTATAAAACCTAAGCATCAATGTCATTTATCCCAATAAGGAGAATGTGTTTATGGTGCCCTATCATGAAAAAAAGGAGATTATTACGTGAATCCATGTTTATCCCAACTGACGGATGACCTTTGGCTCTACAAAATGGTAGGAAGTAAAATTTTTCTTATAAAACCAAAGCTGTAATTCATCTATCATAGCAAGGAGAATGAATTTATGGTTCTTAATAATTAAAAGAAAGGAGATTATTATGTGAATACAAGTTCATCCCAATTGAAAGATGAACTTTAATTTTAAAAATGGTAGAAAAAAAAGTTTTTCTTGTAAAACCAAAGAATCAAAATCATTTATCCCAATAAAGAGAATGTGTTTATGGTGCCAAGTCATCAAAAAAAAGGAGATTATTATTTGAAACCATGTTTAACCAAATTAATGGACAAATATTAATTCTAAATATGGTAGAAAAAAAAGTTTTTCTTATGAAACTAAAGCTTCAATATCATTTATCGTAATGAGGAGAATGAATTTATAGAGCCCAATCATTAAAAGAGAGGAGATTATTATGTGAATCTGTATTTATCCCAATTGAAGGACAAACATTAACTTTGAAAATGGTGGAAAGAGAAGTTTTTCTTATGAAATCAAAGCATCAATGTCATTTATCCTAATGAGAAGCATGTGTTTATGGTGGCTCATCATGAAAATAAAGGAGATTATCACGTGAATCTATGTTTAGCCTAATTGACAAACAAACTTTGATTCTAAAAAATTATAAGTGAAGTTTTTCTTGTGAAACCAATGCCTTAATTCATTTATCCTAGTGAGAAAAATGAATTTTTGGTGCCTAATCATTAAAATAATAAAGATTATTGTGTGAATTCATGTTTATTGCAATTGAAAGACGAACTTTAATTCTAAAATAACATCAAGAGAAGTTTTTCTTATGCAGCCAAAGCATCAATATCATTTATTCCAATGAGAAGAATGTGTTTACAGTGACTAATCTTGAAAAAAAAAAGAGATTATTATGTCAATCCGTGTTTGTCCAAAATGACAGACGAACATTAATTCTAAAAGTGGTAGAAAGAGAAATTTTTCTTATGAAACCAAAGTATCTAGATCATTTATCCTAATAAGAAGAATGAGCTTATGCTTCCCAACCATGAAAAGAAAATATATTATTATGTGAATCCATGTTTATCCCAATTGACAGACGAACTTTGATTCTAAAGAATGGTCAGAGGTAAATTTTTTTTTTAAACCAAAGCATCAATTCATTTATCCCAATAAAAGGAATATGTTTATGGTGCCCAATCATGAAAAACAAAAAGAGATTATTACGTTAATCCATGTTTATCCCAATCGACAAACAAACTTTGATTCTAAAAAATTTTAGGAAGTGAAGTTTATCTTATGAAACCAAAGCCTCAATTCATTTATCCCAATGAGGAGAATGAATTTGTGGTGCCCACTCATTAAATAAAAAGAGATTATTATGTGAATCCGTGTTTATCTCAACTGAAATATGAACTTTAATTTTAAATATAATAGAAAGAGAAGTTTTTCTCATGAAACTAAAGCATCAATATCATTTTTCTCAATAAGGAAAATGTGTTTATGGTGCCCAATCATTGAAAAAAAGAATATTATTATGTGAAACTGTGTTTCTCCAAATTGACAAAAAATTATTACTTCTAAATAAGGTAGAAGGAGAATTTTCGTATGAAACCAAAGGTTCAATATCATTTATCCTAATGAGGAGAATGTGTTTATGGTGCTCGATCATGAAAAAGAAAGGAGATTATTATGTGAATCCATGTTTATCCTAATTGACGATGAATTTTCATTCAAAAAAATGGTAGGAAGTAAAGTTTTTCTTATAAAACCAAAGCATCAATATCATTTATCCCAATGAGGAGAATGTGTTTATGGAGCCCAATCATGAAAGGAAATAAGATTATTATGTGAATCCATGTTTGTCCTAATCGATGAATGAATATTAATTCTAAAAATGGTTGAAAGAGAAGTTTTTCATATGAAACCAAAGCATCAATAACATTTATCCTAGGGAGGAAAATGTTTTTATGGTGGGCAATCATGCAAAGAAAGAAGATTATTATGTGAATCCGTGTTTGTCAGACGAACTTTGATTCTAAAAAATGGCAAGAAGAAAATCTTTTCTTATGAAACCAAAGTATCAATGTCATTTATCCAAATAAGGATAATGAGTTTTTGGTTCCTAATCATGAAAATAAATGAGACTATTAATGTAAATCCCTATTTATCCCAATTGATAGATGAACTTTGATTGTAAAAAATGGTCGAAAGTGAAGTTTTTCTCATGAAACCAAAGCATCAATTCATTTATCCCAATGAGGGGAATGAATTTGTGGAGCCCAATCATTAAAAGAAAAAAGATTATTATGTAAATCCATGTTTATCCCAAATGAAATATGAACTTTAATTTTAAAAATGGTAGAAAGAGAAGTTTTCCTTATGAAACGAACACATTAATATCTTTTATCCCACTGAGGAGAATGTGTTTATAGTGCCCAATCATGAGAAAAAAAAGAAATTATTATGTGAATCCCTGTTTGACAAAATCAACAGACGACTATTAATTTTAAAAATAGTAGAAAGAAAAGTTTTTCCTATGAAACCAAAGCATCAGTATTATTTATCCAAATGAGGAGAATGTGTTTATGGTTCCTAATCATGAAAAGAAAGGAGATTACATGTGAATCAATGTTTGTCCAAATTGATAGACGAACATTAATTCTAAAAATAGTCGAAAGAGAAGTTTCTCTTATAAAACCGAAGCTTCAATATCATTTATTCTTAGTAGGAGAATAAATTTGTGGTACCTAATCATTAAAATAGATTGTTATGTGAATCCCTGTTTATCCAAATCAACAAATGAACATTAATTTTAAAAATGGCAAAAGAAAAAGTTTTTCTAATGAAAGCAAATTATCTATATTATTTATTCCAATGGAGAGAATGTGTTTCTAGTGCCTAATCATGAAAGGAAAGGATATTATAACATGAATCCATGTTTATCCTAATTGACAGATAAACTTTTATCCTAAAAAATGCCAGGAAGTGAAGTTTTTCTTATGAAACTAATGCCTCAATTCAATTATCTCAATGAGGAGATTGAATTTATGGTGCCCAATGATTAAGAGAGAGAAGATGATTGTGCGAATCCATGGTTATCCCAATAGAAGGATGGACATTAACTCTAAAAATAATAGAAAGAGAAGTTTTTCTTATAAAACCAAAGATTCAATATCATTTATCCCAACAAGAGGAATGTGTTTATGGTGCCCAATCATGAAAAGAAATAAGATTATTATGTGAATCCATGTTTATCCCAACTTACAAATGAACTTCGATTCTAAAAAATGGTGGGAAGTGAAGTTTTTCTATGAAACCAAAGCCTCAATTCATTTATCCAGTGAAGAGAATGAATTTATGGTGGCCTATCATTAAAACAAGGGAGATTATTATGTGAATCCATGTTTATCCCAATTGAAAAATGAAATTTAATTCTAAAAATAGTAGAAAGAGAAGTTTTTCTCTTGAAAACAAAGCTTTCATATCATTTTTCCCAATGAAAAGGATGTGTTTATGGTGCCGAATCCATGTTTATCCTAATTAACAGATGAATTTTGATTCTAAAAAATGGTGGGGCATGATGTTTTTCTTATGAGACCAAAGCATCAATATTATTTATCCCAATAAGGAGAATATGTTAATGGTGCCTAATCATGAAAAAAAAAGAAGATTATTAAGTGAATCCATGTTTACCCAATTGAGATATGAACATTGATTCTAAAAAATGGTAAGAAGTGAAGTTTTCCTTATGAAACCAAAGCCCTAATTTATTGGTCCTAGTGAGGGGAATGAATTTGTGGTGCCCAATAATTAAAAGAAAAGAGATTATTATGTGAATCTATGTTTAACCTAATTCAAAAATGAACTTTAATTCTAAAATTGGCAAAAAGTGAAGTTTTTCTTATGAAACCAAAGCATCAATACCATTTATCCCAAGAAGGAAAATGTGTTTATGGTCTTAATCATGAAAAGAAAGGAGATTATTCTGTGAATCCATGTTTATCCCAATTGACAGATGAACTTTAATTCGAAAAAATGGTGTGAAATGAAGTTTTTCTTATGAACCCAAAGCATCAATGCATTTATCAGAATGAGTAGAATGAGCTTTTGGTGCCCAATCATGAAAAAAAAAAAGAGATTATCATGTGAATTTGTGTTTGTTCGAATCGACAAATGGACATTAATTCTAAAAATTGTAGAAAGAGAAGTTTTTTGTATGAAACCAAAGCATCCATATCATTTATCCTAATGAGCAAATTGTGTTTATGCCTAATCATGAAAAGAATAAGATTATTAGGTGCATCCATGTCTATCCCAATTGACAAATGAACATAGATTTTAAATAATGGTGGGAGGTAAAATTTTTCTTATGAAACCAAAGCCTCAATTCATTTATCCCAATAAGGAGAATGAATTTGTGGTACCCAATCATTAAAAGAAAGGTGATTATTATGTGAATCTGTGCTTATCCCAATTGAAGCACTAACATTAATTCTCAAAGTGATAGAGAAAGAAGCTTTTTTATGAGAGTAAAGCTTCAAAATCATTTATCATAATGAGGAGAATATGTTTATGGTACCCAATAATGAAAAGAAAAGAGTTACGTGAATCCTTGTTTATCCTAATTGATAGATAAACTTTGATTCTAAAAAATAGTCAGAAGTGAAGCTTTTCTTATGAAATCAAAGCTTTAATATCATTTATCCTAATAAAAAGAATCTGTTTATGGTGCCCAATCATGAAAAAAAATGAGATTATCATATGAATCCATATTATCCTAATTGACAAACAAACTTTTGATTCTAGAAAATGGTGGTAAATGAAGTTTTTCTTATGAAACCAAAGCATCATATCATTTATCCTAATAAGGAAAATGTGTTTATGGTGCCCAATCATGAAAAGAAAGAAGATTATTTTGTGAATTCATGTTTATCCCATTGAAAGATAAACTTTAATTCTAAAAATAGTAAAAAGAGAAGATTTTCTTATGAAGCCAAAGCATCAATATCATTTATCCCAATAAGGAGAATGTGTTTATAGTGCCTACTTATGAGAAGAAAGGAGATTATTATATGAATCCGTGTTTATCCAATTCGACGACGAATATTAATTTTAAAAATAGTAGAAAAAGAAGTTTTTCTTATGAAACCAATGTATGAATGTCATTTATCAAAATGAGGAGAATGTGTTTATGGTGCCCAATCATGAAAAGAAAAGAGATTATTATGTGAATTCATATTTATCCAAATCGAATGACGAACATTAATTCAAAAAATAGTAGAAAGAGAAGTTTTCTTATGAAACCAAAGCATCTATATCATTTATCCCAATAGGGAGAATGTGTTTGTGGTGCCTAATCATAAAAAGAAAAGATATTATTATGTGAATCCATGTTTATCCCAATTGACGGACAAACTTTTATTATAAAAAATGGTGGGAAGTGAAGTTTTTCTTATGAACCAAAGCCTCATTTCATTTATCCCAATGAGGAGAATAAATTTATGGTGCCCAATGACTAAGAGAAAGGAGATTATTGTGTGGCTTCATGTTTATCCTAATTAAAAGATGAACATTAATTCTAAAAATGATTAAAAAAAAAGCTTTTCTTATAAAACCAAAGATTCAATATCATTTATCCCATGAAGGGAATGTGTTTAAGGTGCCCTATTGTGAAAAGAAAGGAGATTATTATCTGAATTCATGTTTATCACAATTGACAAATGAACTTTAATTCTAAAAAATAGTGGGAAGTGAAGTTTTTTTATAAAACCAAAGCCTTAATTCATTTATCCCAGTAAAGAGAATGAATTTATAGAGCCTAATCATTAAAAGAAGGGAGATTATAATGTGAATCCATGTTTATCCCAATTGAAAAATGAAATTTAATTCTAAAAATGATAGAAATAGAAGTTTTTCTTATGAAACCAAAGCTTCGATATCATTTATCCCAATGAAGAAAATGTGTTTATGGTACCCAACCATGAAAAAAAAGAAGATTATTTCGCGAATCCATGTATATCTTAATTGACCAATGAACTTTGATTTTAAAAATGGTAGGGAGTTAAGTTTTTGTTATGAAACCAATGCATCAATATCATTTATCCCAATAAGGAGAATGTGTTAATGGTGCCTAATCATGAAAAGAGGAGATTATTATGTGAATCCATGTTTATCCCAATTGACACATGAACATTGATTTTAAAAAACGGTGAGAAGTAAAATTATTCTTATAAAACCAAAGCCTAAATTAATTGATCCCAGTCAAGAGAATGAGTTTGTGGTGCCTAATCATTAAAACAAAGGAGATTATTATATGAATCCATGTTTATCCTAATTAAAAGTTGAACTTTAATTCTAAAATTGGTTGAAAGAAAAGTTTTTCTTATGAAACCAAAGCATTAATATCATTTATCCTAATGAGGAGATATGTTTATGGCTCCTAATCATGAAAACAAAAGAGATTATTATGTGAAGCCATGTTTATCCTAATTGACAGATGAGTTTTAATTCTAAAAAATAATTGGAAGTGAAGTTTTTTTGGGGAAACCAAAGCATCAATTCATTTATCACAACAAGTAAAATTAGCTTATGGTGCCCAGCCATGAAAAGAAAGAAGGTTTTATGTGAATCTGTGCTTGCCAAATCAACGGACGAACATTAATTCTAAAAATGGTAGAAAGAGAAGTTTTATTTATGAAACCAAAGCATCTATATCATTTATCCCAATGAGGAGAATGTGTTTATAATGCCCAATCACGAAAAAAAAAGAGATTATTACACAAATCCATGTTTATCCCAATTAATAGATGAACTTTGATTCTAAAAAATGGTAGGGAGTGAAGTTTTTCTTATGAAACCAAAGCGTCAATATCATTTATCCCAATAAGAAGAATTTGCTAATGATGCCCAGTCATGAAAAGAAAAGAGATTATTTTGTGAATCCATTTTTAGTCTAATTAACATATGAACGTCTATTATAAAAAATGGTGGGAAATGAAGTTTTTCTTATAAAGCCAAAGCCTTAATTCATTTATCATAATGAGGAGAATGAATTTATGGTGCCCAATGATTAAGAGGAAAGAGATTATTGTGTGGCTCTGTGTTTATCCTAATTGAAAGATAAACATTAATTCTAAAAATGGTAGAAAGAGAAGTTTTTCTTACGAAACCAAAGATTCAATATCATTTATCCCAATAAGGAGAATGTGTTTACGATGCCCTATCATGAAAAGAAATGAGACTATTATGTGAACCATCTTTATCCCAATTGACAAACGAACTTTCATTCTAAAAATTTGTGGGAAATAAAGTTTTTTATAAAACCAAAGCCTTAATTCATTTATCCTAGTGAAGAGAATGAATTTGCAGAGCCCAATCATTAAAGGAAGGGATTATTATGCTAATCCATGTTTATCCCAATTAAAAAATGAAATTTAATTCTAAAAATAGTAGAAAAAGAAAATTTTCTTATGAAACCAAAGCTTTGGTATCATTTATCCCAATAAAAAAAATGTGTTTATGGTGCCCAATCATGAAAAAAAGGAGATTATTATGCCATGTTTATCTCAACTGATGAATGAACTTTAATTCTAAAAAATGGTAGGGAGTGAACTTTTTCTTATGAAACCAAAGCATCAATATCATTTATCCCAATAAGGAGAATGTGTTAATGGTGCCCAATCGTGAAAAGAGAAGAGATTATTATGTGAATCCATGTTTATCCCAATTGACATATGAACATTGATTCTAAAAAATGGTGGGAAGTGAAATTTTTCTTTTAAAACCAAAGCCTAAATTCATTGATCCTAGTCAAAAGAATGAGTTTGTGGTGCCCAATCATTAAAAGAAAGGAGATTATTATGTGAATCCATGTTTATCCCAATCGAAAGATAAACTTTAATTCTAAAATTGGTTGAAAGAGAAGTTTTTCTTATGAAACCAAAGCATCAATATCATTTATCCCAATGCGGAGAATGTGTTTATAATGCCCAATCATGAAAAGAATGGAGATTATTACGCGAATCTATGTTTATCCTAATTGATAGAAAAACTTTGATTCTAAAAAATGGTAAGAGTGAAGTTTTTCTTATGAAACCAAAGCATCAATATCATTTATCCTAATAAGGAAAATTCGTTAATGGTGCCTAGTCATGAAAGAAAGGAGGTTATTATGTGAATCTGTGTTTGCCAAATCAACGAATGAACATTAATTCTAAAAATGGTAGAAAGAGTAGATTTTCTTATGAAACCAAAGCACCTATATCAATTATCCCAATGAGAAGAATGTGTTTATGATCCCTAATCATGAAAAGAAAGGAGATTATTACACGAATCCATGTTTATCCTAATTGATAGACGAACTTTGGTTTTAAAAAATGGTAGGTAGTGAAGTTTTTCTTATGAAACCAACGTATCAATATCATTTATCCTAATAAGAAGAATTTGTTAATGGTGCCTAGTCATTAAAAGAAAAGAGATTATTACGTGAATCCATGTTTATTCTGATTAATATATGAACATTTATTCTAAAAAATGGTGGGAAGTGATGCTTTTCTTATGAAACCAAAGCCTAAATTCATTTATCACAATGAGGAGAATGAATTTGTGGTGCCCAATGATTAAGAGGAAGGAGATTATTGTGTGGCTTCGTGTTTATCCTAATTGAAAGATGAACATTAATTCTAAAAATGGTAGAAAGAGAAGTTTTTCTTTTGAAACCACTGATTCAATATCATTTATCCTAATGAGGAGAATGTGTTTACAGTGCCCTATCATGAAAAGAAAGGAGATTGTTCTGTGAACCATTTTTATCCCAATTGACAAACAAACTTTTTTTCTAAAAAATGGTAGGAAGTGAAGTTTTTTATAAAACCAAAGCCTTAATTCATTTATCCCAGTGAAGAGAATGAATTTGTGAAGCCCAATCATTAAAAGAAAGGAGATTATTGTGAATCTACATTTACCGCAATTAAAAAATAAAATCTAATTCTAAAAATGGTACAAAAAGATGTTTTTCTTCTAAAACCAAAGCTTTATTATCATTTATCCCAAGAAAGAGAATGTGTTTATGGTGCCCAATCATGAAAAGAAAGGAGATTATTACGCGAATCCATGTTTATCTCAATTGACGAATGAAATTTGATTCTAAAAAATGGTGAGGAGTAAAGTTTTTCTTATGAAACCAAAGCGTCAATATCATTTATCCCAATAAGGAAAATATGTTAATGGTGCCAATCATGAAAAGAAAAAAGATTATTACGTGAATCCATGTTTATCCCAATTGACATATGAACATTGATTCTAAAAAATGGTGGGAAGTAAAATTTTTCTTATAAAACCAAAGCCTAAATTCATTGATTCTAGTCAAGAGAATGAGTTTATGGTGCCTAATCATTAAAAGAAAGAAGATTATTATATGAATCCATGTTTATTCCAATTAAATGATGAACTTAATTCTAAAATTGGTAGAAAGAATAGTTTTTCTTATGAAACCAAAGCATCAATATCATTTATCCCAATGAGGAGATGTGTTTATGGCTCTTAATCATTAAAACAAAGGAGATTATTGTTAGCTATATTAGCTTTGAATTAATCTCAGTTTTGATATAACTAAAACTTAAGCTTAATTAGCTTGTGTT